>CM035421.1:41023717-41076217 GCA_020310875.1 Ceratopteris richardii
AGCTCTTATCATCCATAGTAAACATGTTTTGAAAAGATGCTCCATATCCTGTAGGAGTCTTAATCAATTGAATTCTATTGTTGATAGTCTGTATCTCTTTTGTTGTAAGTACCCAAGGAGCAGGTGCATAAGTCGTTCTTGTCGATGTCTATCAAAAAATGGCCATAACTTTGGTTTGAATTTTTTATCTTTCAAACGACTCCTTGATGTTGTGGTATCTTTTAGTCCAAGAAGATGCTGTCATAGTGAATAACCAATATTTTTTAATATATGCATAGGATCAAGAAGATGACATACTTTTAACTCTTTCCAATACTCAAAGAATACCATATTGATCTGTTCTCTACGAGTGCCAATTTTGCTTTACCTCTGTTCACATACTCATCATCTTGATCATCACGGAAGATTTCTGATTCTAGATCTATTAGAGGTCCATCTCTCCATTTTTAATACCAATCCATAGGTGTCATAGGTTTGGACACTGACCTGTTTCAAGCTTTCCATTAAAATGTATCGCTTCTCCTTTAGATCTTAATGGATGATCATGAGGCAAGAATCATCAATGTCGAAGATAAATATTTCTGTTGAGATCTTAATATAGATTGATCTCAACCAATCACCACAAGATGGACAAGCTTTATAACCCTTAGTAGATATTCCTGCATCATGGAAAATGATAAAAAATATAATTAGATTAAATCATATTATTTACATGCATATTGAATAAAAAAATTACAATACCTGAATGTTGATATATTTAGGTAGTGATGTGTGTGAACACTCTAGGAGCGCCGGGGCACTTTTTTCCCTCTTTAGGAGGTTTTTCCCCCGGCTTGTATATACGCCTATTGCCCTAATGGGCTACTTATCTTTGTACATTCTCTAGTAATACATTCAGTATTATGTGTTTGTGCTCCAAGCTTCTTCTTCTTCCTTGTGTTGTTCACGTGCTTCCGTAGACGTCTATCTCCAACAATTGGTATCAGAGCAGGTCGTCGCTTCTTCTAGGGCACCGTCGACACTCCTCCGTTTGCAATCTCAGATTCGCACGCGATTTGGTGTGCATACTCAGGGTGTTTCTGAGATCGCGATCTGAGCTCGTTTCGGCCTCCAAACACACTATCGCAGCGCTTGTGTAGGCTATTTCGTCCTTTTGTGCCAAAGGTATATACCAGTTTCTATTCGCTAGTTTAAGCGTCTCGAAGTCTGCTAAGGGTCTAGCAAAACTCGTCTGGGCAGTTCCGTTCAACTTTTTGAGATACAGTTAATTTTGTGCATCAAGGTATTTTAGTCACCGGCCATGGCTGAAAGCAGTGATGTATTTCCGTATGTTGGCTGTTGAGGATAAGTTGGATGGTACCAACTACCCATTATGGGCTTATATGATGCGGACATGTACTGGTTGCAAAAGGATTGTGGAACATTGTGCAGGGTGTTGAAAGACGTCCTGTTACACTTGTAACGACAGGTACTGCAAATACAGGTGCTGGAGCTGATGAAGATGGTGTCGAAGATGATATTCCGTAGATTCCTGTTCGTGCTGCTATTTCTGTTGCACCTACTGCAGAGCAGATTGGCTGGGATGGCAGAGGTACCGAGGCACATGCATTGATAGCTTTGTCTGTCAAACGTGCCATTATTCCTCACATTCGCTCTTGCAGAACAGCAAAGGATGCGTGGGATACACTTACCACTTTGTACCAGGCTAGGAATGAGGCTCGTGTTGCTTACCTCCGAAAACAGTTGGAGAGTGAGCACATGAATGAAGGTGATTCTATGGAGAGTTTTCCCACAAAGATCAAAAACCTGAAGGAACAATTGATTTGCTGATGAGGTTATACCAGATAGCTCACTTGTGCAGACCGTTCTGAATGGTCTTCCTGATTCATATCAGAGTTTTGCCTCTACTCTTCAGTTGATGATGAAAGGCAATCTGAATGCCTTGTCATTTGAGGAATTAGTCTCTGTTCTGTTGCAGGAAGATCAGTCTAGGCAGAACAGGTCCATTATGCGTGTTGTAGATCAAGCTTTCCTGGCTAGTCAGAAGGGCAAGGAAAATGGAGCTCTTCTACTAGTAAGCAGAAATCTACAAATGCTGCACAATCGAAGAACCGGGATAAAGATGAGAAGAAATCAGAAAAGCAGAAATAGTTTTGCAAGTACTATAAAGGAAATGATCATATCATAAAGAACTGTCCAAATTGGCTACTAAAGAGGCAAAGAAGAAAGAGGCTAGAATGGTTGTTGCAGAGGCCTCTACACCAAAAACACAGTCTGTAAATCTTGTGCAGGAAGAAGAATGGGTGTTTACTACTGTCTGCAGTTTTGACCCATCTTCTCATGATCAGTGCATGTCTGCAATAGACTCAGATGTTTGGTACTTTGACAGTGGGGCGACCAAACATATTACCTCGCAGCACAGTTTCCTCTCTTCACTCGAGCCTACCCCTACAGGGAATACTGTCACATGCGCCAATAACTCCTCTTATCTTGTTATGGGAGTTGGTAAGATCATTTTGACTACTGCTGATGGTAGTTCTTTCACCTTGTCAGATGCTTTATTGTGCCAGGGATCAAAAGAACCTGTTATCAGTTTCTGCATTAGCCAAGATTGGCTTGGTTGTGAAATTCGTTGATGACAGGTGTACAGTCCATGATCTCTCAAATGGCGATGTGATTATTGCTTCTGGCATTTTATGTCGTGGGCTGTATAAGCTCATAGACTATGAAAGATCTGTGAATGATTCGGCATGTGCAGTTCATGATTCTCAGGCTATGTCAGATGCAAAGCTTTGGCATGCACGCTTTGGTCATCTGAATTTTTTCTAGTTTGCTACGCCTGTAGAATTTGAAATGGTGTCCTCTTTGCCCAAAACTTGAGGCACCTGGAAAACATGTTTGTGAAGGCTGTATTTTGGGCAAATGCAACGTTCTTCCTTTCTAAAAGATGGTTCAGTTCGGGTGACGCAAAAATTGCAGCTTTGTACATAGTGATGTCTGTGGTCCTATGCAGACACCCTCTTTTGGAAATTACCTTTACTTCGTGACTTTCATTGATGATTTTTCCAGGCATGCATGGGTATATCCACTCAAAGCAAAGTCCGAAGTGTTCATGTGCTTCAAACAATTTTTGTTTTGGCTAAAAATCTGTTAGCATGTAAAATGGGCACCCTCCGTTCTGATCGAGGGGGGGAATATATGTCTTCAGATTTTAATGCATTTTTGGCTGAACGTGCGATAAAACACCAGTGTACAATGCCGTATACACCTCAACAGAATGGAGTTGCTGAACAAAAGAACAGGTCACTCATGGAGATGGCGAGGTGCATGGTCAAAAGTCAGACTTTACCACATAGTTCTAGCTTGAGGCTGTCATGTGTGCTGCATATGTACTGAATAGGTGTCCCACTAAAGCATTGCAGTCATATCACTCCATATGAGGCTTGGCATGAGCGCCATCCATCTGCTGCTCATCTGCGTGTTTTTGGTTGTTTGGCATATGCATTAGTGCCTGAACAACATCGCAGAAAATTGGATGATAAGGCACTAAAATGTATTTTTGTTGGGTACAGTTTAGAAAGTAAAGGCTATTGTCTGTATCATCCACAGACTAAATGCATTCTGGTTAGCCGTGATGTTGTCTTTGTGGAAGATGCTATTCAGCCATTGCTTTCATGTACTAAGGAGACATCTATTAGCTCCAAAGACATGTATGATACTTTGATGCCTCTTTTTACAGGTGGACAGTCTAGTGCTAGTCCTAATGAGGCAACCTCTCAGCCTTTGCATGTTTCATATGATGATGCAGATTATTCCATTTCTGATGCAGATTTACATGATGCACTTGTTGATGAGAGAGCTGATATTGAGCAGACAAAAACTATGCCAAAATGGCTAGTGCAAACTTTGCGTGACAGCAAATTAGATGCACCTTTGTCATATCGTACTCATTCGGGCTCTCATAGTGCCTCCTTTGCATCAGATTGCTATGCTATGGCTGCATCTAGTCTCTGTGATGAGAATGAGCCTGTCTCTTTTGGTGAAGCACAAAATTCAGAAAATTGGATGGCTGCTATGCAATCTGAATATGATGCTATAATGAAGAATGGTACATGGTCTTTATGTGACTTGCCTCCTGGCAAGAAGGCCATTGGCACTAAGTGGGTATACAAGCTGAAGCATAAACCTGATGGTACACTGACGGGTATAAGGCTAGGCTTGTTGCAAAGGGTTATGCACAGGAAAGAGGCATTGATTTTGATGAGACCTTTGCACCTACATGCCGTATGACTACTGTTCGGAGCATTTGTGCACTTGCAGCCCATCATGGTTGGAATGTACATTAGTTGGACATTAAACAACATTTCTGAATGGTGAGTTGCATGAAGAAGTGTATGTTTTTCAGCCCCGTGGCTTTGTGCAGAAACGGCATGAAAACCAGGGTTTGCAGGTTAAAGAAGGAATTATATGGTTTAAAGCAAGCACCACGTGCTTGGTATGAGAAGATACATGCCTATCTGATTGCACATGATTTTGAGAACAGTCCAACTGAAAGCACCTATATGTTAAGCGTTCTAATGATGTGCTTCTGATCATTGTTGTCTATGTAGATGACATGCTGCTCACTGGTCCTATTGAGACACATATTGCTGATTTGAAGGCTAATTTGCATGCCTCATTTGAGATGTCTGATTTGGGGCATTTGCATCACTATTTGTGGCATTCAGTTTATGCACGTTGATGGTGGAATGGCTTTGTGTCAAACGAAATATATTGACACATTATTGTAGCGTTTTGGCCTTGAAGACTGTAAGCCTATTGCCACTCCTATGGAGAGAGGTTTACGATTGAGTCTTCATGGAATGCTGGAGATGCATTTGATGTTGTTCTCTATCAGCAGGCTGTTGGATGCTTGATTTACTTATGCATTACTCGGCTAGATATTCAGTTTGCTATCTCACAGATGAGCAGGTTTATGCATTGCCCAGGAGTCATGCATTGGAAAGCGGTTAAGCGCATCTTTCGCTACTTAAGTGGTGCTCGGCTACTTGGGTTGTTTTATCCCAAGGGGGGAATCACTACTGCCAGATTGCATGCTTTTTCTGACTCAGATTGGGCTGGTTGCTATGACACTCGTGTGTCCACCGGTGGTTTTTGCTTCATGCTTGGTAGCTCATGTATATCTTGGTTGAGCAAGAAGCAGCCTATTGTGGCCACTTCCAGTTGGTGAGGCTGAGTATAGGGCATCTTTCACAGCGACTATTGAGTGTGTGTGGCTCAGACGCCTTATGGCTGATTTGGGTGTTGGCCAGTCTTCTTCCACCACCATCTTCACTGACAGTCAGAGCGCATTGGCAGTTGCGAGGAACCCTGTGTTCCATGCTCGCACTAAGCACATTGAGGTGCATTATCACTATGTTAGGGAGAGGTTCTCTGCTGGGGAGATCAGCTTGGCATATATGCCCATGCAGGAGAACATTGCAGATCTTTTCACGAAGGCTCTGGCTAGGCAGAAGTTTGAAGCTTTCCGCAAAGCTTTGGGCTTACTTCCTTTTGTGAAGTGATTTCCACATAGCTTCGCACTTCCTTATACATGAGTGCCAGCTCCTTGTTCACCGAATCACTCCCAGGGGGGATTTGTTGATATATTTAGGTAGTGATGTGTGTGAACACTCTAGGACCACCGGGGCACTTTTTTCCCTCTTTAGGAGGTTTTTTCCCCCGGCTTGTATATATGCCTATTGCCCTAATGGGCTACTTATCTTTGTACATCCTCTAGTAATACATTCAGTATTGTGTGTTTGTGCTCCAAGCTTCTTCTTCTTCCTTGTGCTGTTCACATGCTTCCGCAGACGTCTATCTCCAACACTAAACAAACACCATAATCGTGAATAGTCCAAGCCACAATACCACAAACCGTAATATGTCTTTCATTGATGCTTTTCGATACATCAATGACATTAATACCTCTCCATAACTCTTGAAGATTGTCAATGAGAGGAGCAAGATATATATTCATATCTTTAGATTGTAGTTTATGACTACCACTAGCCATCTTGACCATTTACTGGATTTCATGGAGAATGGATTAACCCGATCTAATGCAACTCCCAGCTTTAGATTCTGTGGATTTCCTGCAAATTCAGGCCATGTAGAATCAATATGCTAAAAAGCAACACTATCATGAGGAGTTCTGATTATTCCATCAGTACTTTTGTGATCATGTCCCCAGGTCAAAGGTTGGATAATTCGAGGCTTTGAAACATATGTCTAATCCATGGAGCCAATGGAAAATGTCTCAATACCTTTTTTGGATTTTACCTTCTTTGCCCTTATATCGAGGAGATTGACATTTGGGACATGTCAAACAATCTGCATATTCATCTCTATATAAAATACAATCGTTACGACATGCATGTATACATTGATGATCTATACCAAGATTATTGATTATCTTCTTCATTTGATCATGTGAGGTAGGAAGAATATTCTGACTTGGTTAAAACTTTCAAATAATAACCTGTAAGTTTATAGAAAAAAGATATATTAAAAACTGTAAATAAATAAATTATACATATATATATATATGCATATAATTTTTATTTACAGTTTTTAATATATCTTTTTTCTATAAACTTACAGGTTATTATTTGAAAGTTTTAACCAAGTCAGAATATTCTTCCTACCTCACATGATCAAATGAAGAAGATAATCAATAATCTTGGTATAGATCATCAATGTATACATGCATGTCGTAACGATTGTATTTTATATAGAGATGAATATGCAGATGTTTGACATGTCCCAAATGTCAATCTCCTCGATATAAGGGCAAAGAAGGTAAAATCCAAAAAAGGTATTGAGACATTTTCCATTGGCTCCATGGATTAGACATATGTTTCAAAGCCTCGAATTATCCAACCTTTTGACCTGGGGACATGATCACAAAAGTACTGATGGAATAATCAGAACTCCTCATGATAGTGTTGCTTTTTAGCATATTGATTCTACATGGCCTGAATTTGCAGGAAATCCACAGAATCTAAAGCTGGGAGTTGCATTAGATCGGGTTAATCCATTCTCCATGAAATCCAGTAAATGGTCAAGATGGCTAGTGGTAGTCATAAACTACAATCTAAAGATATGAATATATATCTTGCTCCTCTCATTGACAATCTTCAAGAGTTATGGAGAGGTATTAATGTCATTGATGTATCGAAAAGCATCAATGAAAGACATATTACGGTTTGTGGTATTGTGGCTTGGACTATTCACGATTATGGTGTTTGTTTAGTGTTGGAGATAGACGTCTGCGGAAGCATGTGAACAGCACAAGGAAGAAGAAGAAGCTTGGAGCACAAACACACAATACTGAATGTATTACTAGAGGATGTACAAAGATAAGTAGCCCCATTAGGGCAATAGGCATATATACAAGCCGGGGGAAAAAAACCTCCTAAAGAGGGAAAAAAGTGCCCCGGTGGTCCTAGAGTGTTCACACACATCACTACCTAAATATATCAACAAATCCCCCCTGGGAGTGATTCGGTGAACAAGGAGCTGGCACTCATGTATAAGGAAGTGCGAAGCTATGTGGAAATCACTTCACAAAAGGAAGTAAGCCCAAAGCTTTGCGGAAAGCTTCAAACTTCTGCCTAGCCAGAGCCTTCGTGAAAAGATCTGCAATGTTCTCCTGCATGGGCATATATGCCAAGCTGATCTCCCCAGCAGAGAACCTCTCCCTAACATAGTGATAATGCACC
Organism: Ceratopteris richardii; assembly: GCA_020310875.1. Classification (NCBI taxonomy): domain Eukaryota; kingdom Viridiplantae; phylum Streptophyta; class Polypodiopsida; order Polypodiales; family Pteridaceae; genus Ceratopteris; species Ceratopteris richardii. Next base: position 41,031,481 of record CM035421.1, read on the forward strand.
TCAATGTGCTTAGTGCGAGCATGGAACACAGGGTTCCTCGCAACTGCCAATGCGCTCTGACTGTCAGTGAAGATGGTGGTGGAAGAAGACTGGCCAACACCCCAAATCAGCCATAAGGCGTCTGAGCCACACACACTCAATAGTCGCTGTGAAAGATGCCCTATACTCAGCCTCACAACTGGAAGTGGCCACAATAGGCTGCTTCTTGCTCAACCAAGATATACATGAGCTACCAAGCATGAAGCAAAAACCACCGGTGGACACACGAGTGTCATAGCAACCAGCCCAATCTGAGTCAGAAAAAGCATGCAAATCTGGCAGTAGTGATTCCCCCTTGGGATAAAACAACCCAAGTAGCCGAGCACCACTTAAGTAGCGAAAGATGCGCTTAACCGCTTTCCAATGCATGACTCCTGGGCAATGCATAAACCTGCTCATCTGTGAGATAGCAAACTGAATATCTAGCCGAGTAATGCATAAGTAAATCAAGCATCCAACAGCCTGCTGATAGAGAACAACATCAAATGCATCTCCAGCATCATGAAGACTCAATCGTAAACCTCTCTCCATAGGAGTGGCAATAGGCTTACAGTCTTCAAGGCCAAAACGCTACAATAATGTGTCAATATATTTCGTTTGACACAAAGCCATTCCACCATCAACGTGCATAAACTGAATGCCCAAATAGTGATGCAATGCCCCAAATCAGACATCTCAAATGAGGCATGCAAATTAGCCTTCAAATCAGCAATATGTGTCTCAATAGGACCAGTGAGCAGCATGTCATCTACATAGACAACAATGATCAGAAGCACATCATTAGAACGCTTAACATATAAGGTGCTTTCAGTTGGACTGTTCTCAAAATCATGTGCAATCAGATAGGCATGTATCTTCTCATACCAAGCACGTGGTGCTTGCTTTAAACCATATAATTCCTTCTTTAACCTGCAAACCTGGTTTTCATGCCGTTTCTGCACAAAGCCACGGGGCTGAAAAACATACACTTCTTCATGCAACTCACCATTCAGAAATGTTGTTTTAATGTCCAACTAATGTACATTCCAACCATGATGGGCTGCAAGTGCACAAATGCTCCGAACAGTAGTCATACGGCATGTAGGTGCAAAGGTCTCATCAAAATCAATGCCTCTTTCCTGTGCATAACCCTTTGCAACAAGCCTAGCCTTATACCCGTCAAGTGTACCATCAGGTTTATGCTTCAGCTTGTATACCCACTTAGTGCCAATGGCCTTCTTGCCAGGAGGCAAGTCACATAAAGACCATGTACCATTCTTCATTATAGCATCATATTCAGATTGCATAGCAGCCATCCAATTTTCTGAATTTTGTGCTTCACCAAAAGAGACAGGCTCATTCTCATCACAGAGACTAGATGCAGCCATAGCATAGCAATCTGATGCAAAGGAGGCACTATGAGAGCCCGAATGAGTACGATATGACAAAGGTGCATCTAATTTGCTGTCACGCAAAGTTTGCACTAGCCATTTTGGCATAGTTTTTGTCTGCTCAATATCAGCTCTCTCATCAACAAGTGCATCATGTAAATCTGCATCAGAAATGGAATAATCTGCATCATCATATGAAACATGCAAAGGCTGAGAGGTTGCCTCATTAGGACTAGCACTAGACTGTCCACCTGTAAAAAGAGGCATCAAAGTATCATACATGTCTTTGGAGCTAATAGATGTCTCCTTAGTACATGAAAGCAATGGCTGAATAGCATCTTCCACAAAGACAACATCACGGCTAACCAGAATGCATTTAGTCTGTGGATGATACAGACAATAGCCTTTACTTTCTAAACTGTACCCAACAAAAATACATTTTAGTGCCTTATCATCCAATTTTCTGCGATGTTGTTCAGGCACTAATGCATATGCCAAACAACCAAAAACACGCAGTATGAGCAGCAGATGGATGGCGCTCATGCCAAGCCTCATATGGAGTGATAGACTGCAATGCTTTAGTGGGACACCTATTCAGTACATATGCAGCACACATGACAGCCTCAAGCTAGAAACTATGTGGTAAAGTCTGACTTTTGACCATGCACCTCGCCATCTCCATGAGTGACCTGTTCTTTTGTTCAGCAACTCCATTCTGTTGAGGTGTATACGGCATTGTACACTGGTGTTTTATCGCACGTTCAGCCAAAAATGCATTAAAATCTGAAGACATATATTCCCCCCCTCGATCAGAACGGAGGGTGCCCATTTTACATGCTAACAGATTTTTAGCCAAAACCAAAAATTGTTTGAAGCACATGAACACTTCGGACTTTGCTTTGAGTGGATATACCCATGCATGCCTGGAAAAATCATCAATGAAAGTCACGAAGTAAAGGTAATTTCCAAAAGAGGGTGTCTGCATAGGACCACAGACATCACTATGTACAAGCTGCAATTTTTGCGTCACCCGAACTGAACCATCTTTTAGAAAGGAAGAACGTTGCATTTTGCCCAAAATACAGCCTTCACAAACATGTTTTCCAGGTGCCTCAAGTTTGGGCAAAGAGGACACCATTTCAAATTTCTACAGGCGTAGCAAACTAGAAAAATTCAGATGACCAAAGCGTGCATGCCAAAGCTTTGCATCTGACATAGCCTGAGAATCATGAACTGCACATGCCGAATCATTCACAGATCTTTCATAGTCTATGAGCTTATACAGCCCACGACATAAATGCCAGAAGCAATAATCACATCGCCATTTGAGAGATCATGGACTGTACACCTGTCATCAACGAATTTCACAACCAAGCCAATCTTGGCTAATGCAGAAACTGATAACAGGTTCTTTTTGATCCCTGGCACAAATAAAGCATCTGACAAGGTGAAAGAACTACCATCAGCAGTAGTCAAAATGATCTTACCAACTCCCATAACAAGATAAGAGGAGTTATTGGCGCATGTGACAGTATTCCCTGTAGGGGTAGGCTCGAGTGAAGAGAGGAAACTGTGCTGCGAGGTAATATGTTTGGTCGCCCCACTGTCAAAGTACCAAACATCTGAGTCTATTGCAGACATGCACTGATCATGAGAAGATGGGTCAAAACTGCAGACAGTAGTAAACACCCATTCTTCTTCCTGCACAAGATTTACAGACTGTGTTTTTTGGTGTAGAGGCCTCTGCAACAACCATTCTAGCCTCTTTCTTCTTTGCCTCTTTAGTAGCCAATTTTGGACAGTTCTTTATGATATGATCATTTCCTTTATAGTACTTGCAAAACTATTTCTGCTTTTCTGATTTCTTCTCATCTTTATCCTGGTTCTTCGATTGTGCAGCATTTGTAGATTTCTGCTTACTAGTAGAAGAGCTCCATTTTCCTTTGCCCTTCTGACTAGCCAGGAAAGCTTGATCTACAACACGCATAATGGACCTGTTCTGCCTAGACTGATCTTCCTGCAACAGAACAGAGACTAATTCCTCAAATGACAAGGCATTCAGATTGCCTTTCATCATCAACTGAAGAGTAGAGGCAAAACTCTGATATGAATCAGGAAGACCATTCAGAACGGTCTGCACAAGTGAGCTATCTGGTATAACCTCATCAGCAAATCAATTGTTCCTTCAGGTTTTTGATCTTTGTGGGAAAACTCTCCATAGAATCACCTTCATTCATGTGCTCACTCTCCAACTGTTTTCGGAGGTAAGCAACACGAGCCTCATTCCTAGCCTGGTACAAAGTGGTAAGTGTATCCCACGCATCCTTTGCTGTTCTGCAAGAGCGAATGTGAGGAATAATGGCACGTTTGACAGACAAAGCTATCAATGCATGTGCCTCGGTACCTCTGCCATCCCAGCCAATCTGCTCTGCAGTAGGTGCAACAGAAATAGCAGCACGAACAGGAATCTACGGAATATCATCTTCGACACCATCTTCATCAGCTCCAGCACCTGTATTTGCAGTACCTGTCGTTACAAGTGTAACAGGACGTCTTTCAACACCCTGCACAATGTTCCACAATCCTTTTGCAACCAGTACATGTCGCATCATATAAGCCCATAATGGGTAGTTGGTACCATCCAACTTATCCTCAACAGCCAACATACGGAATACATCACTGCTTTCAGCCATGGCCGGTGACTAAAATACCTTGATGCACAAAATTAACTGTATCTCAAAAAGTTGAACGGAACTGCCCAGACGAGTTTTGCTAGACCCTTAGCAGACTTCGAGACGCTTAAACTAGCGAATAGAAACTGGTATATACCTTTGGCACAAAAGGACGAAATAGCCTACACAAGCGCTGCGATAGTGTGTTTGGAGGCCGAAACGAGCTCAGATCGCGATCTCAGAAACACCCTGAGTATGCACACCAAATCGCGTGCGAATCTGAGATTGCAAACGGAGGAGTGTCGACGGTGCCCTAGAAGAAGCGACGACCTGCTCTGATACCAATTGTTGGAGATAGACGTCTACGGAAGCACGTGAACAACACAAGGAAGAAGAAGAAGCTTGGAGCACAAACACATAATACTGAATGTATTACTAGAGAATGTACAAAGATAAGTAGCCCATTAGGGCAATAGGCGTATATACAAGCCGGGGGAAAAACCTCCTAAAGAGGGAAAAAAGTGCCCCGGCGCTCCTAGAGTGTTCACACACATCACTACCTAAATATATCAACATTCAGGTATTGATGTAATTTTTTTATTCAATATGCATGTAAATAAATATGATTTAATCTAATTATATTTTTATCATTTTCCATGATGCAGGAATATCTACTAAGGGTTATAAAGCTTGTCCATCTTGTGGTGATTGGTTGAGATCAATCTATATTAAGAATCTCAACAGAAATATTTATCTTCGACATTGATGATTCTTGCCTCATGATCATCCATTAAGATCTAAAGGAGAAGCGATACATTTTAATGGAAAGCTTGAAACAGGTCAGTGTCCAAACCTATGACACCTATGGATTGGTATTAAAAATGGAGAGATGGACCTCTAATAGATCTAGAATCAGAAATCTTCCGTGATGATCAAGATGATGAGTATGTGAACAGAGGTAAAGCAAAATTGGCACTCGTAGAGAACAGATCAATATGGTATTCTTTGGAGTATTGGAAAGAGTTAAAAGTATGTCATCTTCTTGATCCTATGCATATATTAAAAAATATTGGTTATTCACTATGACAGCATCTTCTTGGACTAAAAGATACCACAACATCAAGGAGTCGTTTGAAAGATAAAAAATTCAAACCAAAGTTATGGCCATTTTTTGATAGACATCGACAAGAAACGACTTATGCACCTGCTCCTTGGGTACTTACAACAAAAGAGATACAGACTATCAACAATAGAATTCAATTGATTAAGACTCCTACAGGATATGGAGCATCTTTTCAAAACATGTTTACTATGGATGATAAGAGCTTATCTGGGTTAAAGACTCATGACTGGCGTAACATTTAGAAACATATTTTACCTTTGGTTATCGATGGATGTACAACGAAAGGAGTACGAGATGTGATCTATCGTCTTGGATCACTTATAAGTTAATTATGATACTTTTATATCTAATATGTATGAATAGTGGATATCTTTTATTTTTTAATTAACTTTGTTATAATTGTTTTTATGATATGTATAGGTGGATTACATCCAAAGAGATTGACAAAAACTCGATCCCACAAAAAAAACATGAATGCAAAGAGCTACTATGTTTGATGGAGAAAGAACTTCCTACTTCATTTTTTGATATTCAGGTTCATTTGTTAGTCCATCTTGTAGATAAAATAGAGATTGCAGGTGTTGTCAACACTCGATGGATGTTTTGGGTCGAGCGATTTATGGGAATATTAAAAGGTTATATGCGACAAAGAGAGAAATGTGAAGGATCCATGGCAAAGGGTTGGATGCTTGAAGAGTGCATGTATTACTTTAGTGAGTACCTTGAAAGAGTTCATGAAGAAGGTCCATGTGCATGGACAACCAGTCTTCTTAAAGAATAACAGATGAGGTATTATCAGGTAAGGGGGTTCCATTCTTATTTACATATCAAGAGAAAAATGATGTTTGTACTCTTGTACCATATAATAGCGAATGCATGCAAGCATTCCTTAGCAAGTTCAAGGAACTTCAAAATCTCCGAAGTAAAAGGTGAAAAAACAAAAGATTTAGACGTTATCTCGATAATAATGAGATTAAAGATATATCTTCTTTCATGGATTGGCTATATAGTCATTTGCAATGCGCCAATGCAAATAATGAAGAAATCTTAGATGAGCAAAGAGAGTTAATGATAGGTTGTGAACGAAAGGTAATTTTATTAAAATAATATTTTATATTTTTCATATATGTATGTTAGTTTCTATTTACTAATTGAATTTATTTTGCAGGCTCGAATGTTCACTAATATGTGGGCTTTTGGACACCATATTAGAATAAAAGCCATTGATTCTTTACGTAAAAAGAGAGGATTCTAGTATTGTTGCTTCTTTCGCGTAAATATCACATGCTAGCTCAAAAGACACGAACCTTATAGATAGCAAACTTGGTTACGTAGGAACTATTGTTGGTATCTACGAAATTTCATTTTGTACATTCAAACCGGTACAAAAAAGTATTTTTATTTATTGATAGAGTTAGTTATTTTTTTAAGCACCTAATAATGGGTTTTTGTTGTTATATATTTTGATAGGTCATTTTGAAGGTTAACTGGTTTCGAGCCGAGTATAAAGGTAGTAATTCCACATTAAGAAAGGAATTATCTGGGTTTTGGGCAATTGATTCTTCCAAGGTAATGCGATCTACTAAAGAACCATATATTCTTCCTAGGCATATTGAACAAGCATTTTTTTATAAAAACCTAGATGCTCATCCTTGGTGGCAAGTCATTCATGTGCAACCTAGAGGTAGGTCATTGTTTGAACAGATTATTGTTAGAGAGATCGAAGAAGTCCTCTTGATGATTCAGCATCAAATACTGATACATCAACATCTGAAATAGAAATTAGAATCATTATACGTGATAATGATACTAATCTTTTTGATGAAGATGATAATTCTCTACATGCTGATTCTACTAATGAGGAAGATGAATTACCAGAAATAGATATTAATCCATCAATATATGATGTGATTCATGAGAACATAGATTTAACAATAGAAGAAATAATGAAATCAATAAGGATAATGAAGATGAGACTATATTGATGTCTTACCAAAATGATGGCAATAATGAAAACATATGAGCAGATTAAATACTAAATTCTACTCTAGTTATCGATCAATAACTTGAATCTTTTGAATGGATATCAGATAATAGATTTTTTTATTAACTTGAATAATGATGAATCCTACTAGAGAGATGAAATCATGTTCTTCTAAGTTAGAACATGAAGCTCGGGGGTATGCCTAATTATTTTATATATAGGTTTATCTTCAAGGAGCAAATTTTTATCATGTATGTATGCATATGTGTGTGTATTCATGTGTATTATATGTATACATATGTTAGTATGCATATGTATGTATTTCATGCATATGTATGTGTTTGCATGTGTGTGATATATGTATACATGTGTTAAATATGCATATGTGTATATATGCATATGCATTTATGTAAAATATTCATGTATTCATGTAATATATGCAAGTGTTTATAATTTTGTACATGTATATATGTATATGTGTCTATGTGTAAATATGTACATGTAAATATGTATGGATGTATATATTTGTTTATGTGTGCATGTAGGTAGTTATATGTGATGTGTACATGTATATATGTATATATGTATATGTGTGAATGTGTACATGTAAATTTGTATGTATGTATATATATATATATATATATATATATATATATATATATATATATATATATATATATATATATATATATATATATATATATATATATATATATGTGCATTTAGGCATGTATGTGTGATGCATAATATATCTACTCCATTTTATATTTATGTATCCTATCTACATGATGTGTATATATATTTATCTATATTATGATCCTCGTTGATTCGAGTAGCTATATATAGAGGCATAAGGTTGGGAGGAGAAATACATCTCTCTAGTAGGACCTCGGAGGAATAGATGCAATGTGTACATATACTTCAAACATATGGCTAAAATATTGAATTAGAGTTTTGAAATTAGAGGTTTTATAACCCTAATATCAAAATTAGTGTTTTCAACTTGGGATATTTGCATGTGTTGTGTATGTATGTGTATCTGTATGTGCATATGCATGTGTTGTGTGTGTGTATATATGCATGTGTATATGTATATATGCGTGTAAATATGATTATATGAGTCTATGTGTGTGTACATATGATTATGCATGTGTATGTGTATGTGAGTATGTGTACGTGTATGTGAGTATGTGTATGTGTCTATGTGTATTCATTATATGTGTGTAACTGCATGCATGTGTATGTATGTGTCAAAATGTGCATGTATGTGTGTGTATGTATAAATGTGCAAATATATGTGTATATGTGTGTAAATGTGCATGTATGATGTATATGTGTGTGTATGCATGTATCTATACCTCTAGACTCACTCTTTTTTTTTTCTCTCTCTCATATACATACATACATGCATAAACACACATACTCATATCCACATATATATACATAAAAGCAGTGCATATCGTGCATTATCGCGACGATGAGCCATAAGTGTCCGCATCTATTTTAGACACCACTTAAGTGACCATCATGTCCCAAACTCTGTCTCAAGTGAACTAAGTACGTATTTTATATCCCTCTCATCATGCTCACTACAAAATAAAAAACATAATGTAAATAAAACATAAGATATTTATTTCAATTTATATGTAAAAGTTTTACTTACTTCCACGGTAAGTGGACAAAGCTCAGGTAAGAGTCGCATAGTTCCTGCATTCTTCTCTTGAACTCCAATCCATTCCCTATGTACACAATGTTTCCCTCTGGCTCTATATCACACGCTAGTCCTAAGGTGCCTATGCATGGCCTCATAGGCAACTCTGCTCTGCTATCACAATTTGGAGGTGGTATAGGTGTCCTGAAAATAGATAGATAAAGATAAATAAAAATATGTGTTATAATATCATTAAAACAGTTTATGAGCAGATAGCTATGAACATACCTATGAGCAGATAGCTCTCTTCCTGCATGTGGAGCCACAAAAGAGCCCTCGTCTCATCGTAAGCATCTGGATCGTATAGTCCAGCTCCTCATGAGATATCTATGGGTAATCACGCATGATGGCCCCTAGAGTATCAGACGAAACTCTTGCTCTCATAAGACTTTTTATGAGAGTGAGTTTTGCCTTTCTCTCTCTACTGGGATCCATAATACATAACATATAAAACAAAATGGTTAGAAATCAATATATATACGTGTGCATATGTATGTGTGTATGCATTAAGTATGTGTATGTATGCATGTGTGTGTGTATGTATGTGCATGTATGTGTGTGTGTATGTTTGTATGCATGTGTATGTGTGTGTATGCATCATTATGTGTGTATGTGTGTATGTGTGTATTTGTGTATGTGTGTATGTGTGTGTGTATATGTGTGTGTGTATGTGTGTGTGTCTATGTGTACGTGTGTGCATCTATGAGTGTGTATGTGTTTATGTGTGTGTATGTGTCTATGTGTGTGTATGTGTCTATGTGTGTATGTGTATGCATGTATGTATGAATATGTGTGTGTATGTGTGTGTATCCATTATGTATGCATTATCTATGCATTTGTGTGTGTATGCATTATGTATGTGTATGTATGCATGTATGTATGTATGTATGTATGCATGTATGTATGTATGTATGTATGCATATGCATATGCATTATGTATGTATATATATGCATGTATGTGTATGGGTGAGTATGTCTCTCTCTATGTGTGTGTGTATGCATATGTGTGTGTGTGTATGCATATATGTTTGTATGTGTGTGTATGCATCATTATGTGTGTATGTGTCTATGTGTATTTGTGTGTGTGTATATGTGTGTGTGTGTCTATGTGTATGTGTGTGTGTCTATGAGTGTGTATATGTTTATGTGTATGTATGTATCTATGTGTGTATATGTGTCTATGTGTCTATGTGTGTATGTGTATGCATGTATGTATGCATATGTGTGTATGCATGTGTATGTGTGTGTATGCATCATTATGTGTGTATGTGTCTATGTGTGCATGTGTGTGTATATATGTGTGTGTGTGTTTCTATGTGTATGTGTGTGTGTCTATAAGTGTGTATGTGTTTATGTGTATGTATGTATCTATGTGTGTGTATGTGTCTATGTGTGTATGTGTATGCATGTATGTATGCATATGTGTGTGTATGCATGTGTATGTGTGTGCATGTTTCCATGTGTGTATGTTTGTGTGTGTATGTGTCTATGTGTATGTTTTGGTATGCCTCTATGAGTGTGTATGTGTTTATGTGTGTGTATGTGTCTATGTGTGTGTATGTGTCTATGTGTGTATGTGTATGCATGTATGTATCCATATGTGTGTATGTGTGTGTATGCATTATGTATGCATATGTGTGTGTATGCATTATGTATGTGCATGTAAGCATGTGCATTTTGTATGCATGTAAGTATGTATGTATGCATATGCATATGCATTATGTATGGATATGTGTGTATGTGTGTGTATGCATTATGTATGCATATGTGTGTGTATGCATTATGTATGTGTATGTAAGCATGTGCATTATGTATGCATGTAACTATGTATGTATGCATATGCATATGCATCATGTATGCATATGCATATGCATCATGTATGCATGTATGTGTATGTGTGTGTATGTCTCTCTGTGTGTATGCATATATGTTTTTGTATGTGTGTGTATATGTGTCTGTATGTGTGTATGCATGTGTATGTGTGTGTATGCATCATTATGTATGTGTCTATGTGTGTATGTGTGTGTATGTGTGTGTGTGTCTATGTGTATGTGTGTGTATCTATGAGTATGTATGTGTTTATGTGTGTGTATGTGTCTATGTGGGTATGTGTTTATGTGTGTGTATGTATCTATGCATGTGCATTATGTATGCATGTAAGTATGTATGTACATTGTATGCATATGCATATGCATTATGTATGCATATGTATGCATGTATGTGTATATTTGTGTATGTCTCTCTATGTGTGTGTATGCATATATGTGTGTGTATGCGTGTGTATATGTGTCTGTATGTGTGTATGCATGTGTATGTGTGTATGTGTCTATGTGTGTGTATATGTGTGTGTATGTGTGAGTGTCTATGTGTATGTGTGTGTATCTATGAGTGTGTATGTGTTTATGTCTGTGTATGTTTCTATGTGTGTGTATGTGTCTATGTGTGTATGTGTATGCCTGTATGTATGCATATGTATGTGTATGCATGTGTATGTGTTTGTATGCATCATTATGTGTGTATGTGTGTATGTGTTTGTGTATATGTGTGTGTGTATGTGTGTGTGTCTATATGTCTGTGTCGCTACGCGTCTATGAGTGTGTATGTGTTTATGTGTGTGTATGTGTGTGTATGTGTCTATGTGTGTACGTGTATGCATGTATGTATGCATATGTCTATGTATGTGTGTCTATGCATTATGTATGCATGTGTGTGTATGCATTATGTATGTGTATGTATGCATGTAAGTATGTATGCATGCATATGCATATGCATTATGTATGCATATGTATGCATGTATGTGTATGTGTGTGTATGTCTCTCTATGTGTGTGTATGCATATATGTTTGTGAATGTGTGTATGTGTGTGTATATGTGTGTATGTGTGTATGCATGTGTATGTGTGTGAATGCATCATTATGTGTGTATGTGTCTATGTGTGTATGTGTGTGTATATGTGTGTATGTGTGTGCACATCTATGTGTATGTGTGTGTGTCTATGAGTGTGTATGTGTTTATATGTGTGTATGTGTCTATGTGTGTGTATGTGTCTATGTGTGTATGTGTATTCATGTATGTATGCATATGTGTGTGTATGTGTGTGTATGCATTATGTATGCATTATGTATGCATATGTGTGTGTATGCATTATGTATGTGTATGTATGCATGTGCATGATGTATGCATATTCATTATGCATGTGTATGTATGCATGTGCATTATGTATGCATATGTGTGTGTATCCATGTAAGTATGTATGTATGTACGCATATGTATATGCATTATGTATGCTTATGTGTGTGTATGCATGTAAGTATGTATGTATGTACGCATATGCATATGCAATATGTATGCATGTATGTGTATGTGTGTGCATGTCTCTCTATGTGTGTGTGTATGCATATATGTGTTTGTATGTGTGTGTATGTGTGTGTGTATGTGTGTGTATATGTGTGTGTATGTGTGTATGTGTGTGTGTATATGTGTGTGTATGTGTGTGTATGTGTGTATGCATGTGTATGTGTGTGAATGCATCATTATGTGTGTATGTTTCTATGTGTGTATGTGTGTGCATATATGTGTGTCTATGTGTGTGCACGTCTATGTGTATTTGTGTGTGTCTATGAGTGTGTATGTTTTTATATGTGCGTATGAGTCTATGTGTGTGTATGTGTCTATGTGTGTATGTGTATGCATGTATGTCTGCATATGTGTGTGTATGTGTGTATATGCATTATGTATGCATATGTGTGTGTATGCATTATGTATGTGTATGTATGCATGTGCATTATGTATGCATATGCATTATGTATTCATATGGATTATGTATGTGTATGTATGCATGTGCATTATGTATGCAAATGTGTGTGTATGCATGTAAGTATGTATGTATGTACGCATATGCATATGCATTATGTATGCATATGTGTGTGTATGCATGTAAGCATGTATGTATGTACGCATATGCATATGCATTATGTATGCATGTATGTGTATGTGTGTGCATGTCTCTCTATGTGTGTGTGTATGCATATATGTGTTTGTATGTGTGTGTGTATGTGTGTGTGTATGTGTGTGTATGTTTGTGTATGTGTGTATGTGTGTGTATATGTATGTGTATATGTGTGTGCATGTGTATGCATTATGTGTGCATGTGTGTATGCAACATTATTTTTGTATGTGTGTATATGTGTGTGTATTTGTGTGTATGTGTGTGTGTGTCTATGTGTATGTGTGTGTGTCTATGTGTGTATATGTGTGTGTGTATGCATATGTATGTGTGTGTAAGTGTGTGCGCATACCTTGCTTCAACAAGATGCCTATGTCTCTCTCACGTGCTCTCTCTCTCTCTCTCTCTCTCTCTCTCTCTCTCTCTCTCTCGTTCTCTTCTTGCTCTTGCATCCAAATCCCGGCACAAATGTGCCGGGAGAAATCAATTTTTTTTTTTACATTTCAGAGCGTCGCATATGCGACACTGTCGAGTTTGCCAACGTCACAAATAACATCGCTAGTTAGCGACGGTATTTGGGATGCTCTAAATTAGCATCGCATAAGCGATGCAAGCATCGGTTATGCGACGAATGGCCGGGAAGAAATCCAAAAACAACACCATCGCTTATGCGATGCTAGCATCGCATAAGCGACGGTATTGATTTTTTTTTTCAATTCGGGGGCATCGCTATGCCCCCTATTTCTTGTAGTGTCTCAAAAATTTTACACTAACAACAAGTACAAAGATGATGGCATTGTCCACTCGTGTGCTCTCAAGGTAGAGCTTACATGGTGATCTAAACAAGTCTAGATAGGGAGATACAAGGTAGATGTATGCTCGCTCAATTTGATGTCTCCGGTAGTGCAGATGTCATGCCTATATAGGATCATGGGTGGCCTTCCATAAACGTCTATACACGGCTTAGACCGGTTGAACCGACCCAACAAATATAACTTTTTTTTTGACTCCAACAAGGAATATTCCCTTTACCATCACACCGAGGGCCCCAACCCGGGTTTCTCACCGCTACCCCAGAACCCATAATTGGGGATCGTAGTAACTATCTTTTCCTACAATACCTTACATGGTTCAGTATGACCTTCATACAACATGCAAGTTGGGATTCCCATCAATAAGGTAATGCACGCTTGGCTTCTCCTCATAATGGGGGCCTTACAAAATGTGCGTACAATCATGAGGGGTAGAAATTTATCATATACTAACACCCCCCCCCCCCCTCAATTCTTAACGAATGATAAATCAAGTAGGTCTTGCTCTTATGCCCATCTATTGAAGATGTCTATTGAGCTACTCTCTTCCAACTGCTTTAGTGAATATGTCATCACAATTTGCATCTTTTGGGCAATATTCTAGCTCCACAATTTCATCTTCAATTAGCTCATGAACATAATGGTACTGCAATTCTATATGCTTGGTGTGAGCATGAAATACTGGGTTCTTTGCAATGGCCATACAACTTTGATTATCACACTTGATAACAGACACCATATTTGATGGAAAGCCTAGATCTACAAGAATTCACCTTAACAAGAGTGCCTCAGAGGAAGCAAAACAAGCTGCTTTTCTCTCTACTTCAATGGAGGAGAGTGCAAGAGTTGGTTGCTTCCTACTTACCCAAGAAAATATTCTTGAACCAAGTGAGAAACAATATCCAAAAATTGATTTCCTAGAATTACGATATCCAACCCAATCTAAATCACAATATCCTTGAAGTGTATCACCTGTGGTATAAAAAATACCAAAATCCAAGGTTCTTGCAATGTACCTTAGAATTCACATTCCAACATTCTAGTGACTCTCCTTAGGTTTGTTGGAAAACCTGCTTAGTACAGCAATAGCATAGCAAATGCCTCATGTAGTGTTGCACAAAAAAATAAGACTTCCAACGAGCTTCCTATACTTCTTAGCATCTACATCAGGCATGTTATCATCCATAGATAGATTATGATTTACCTCCATAGGTGTGCTAGTTCGTTTCTAGTCGATCATTCCAAATGCCTCGAGACTTTCTTTGGCATATTTTCGTTTCTAGATGAGAAAGACATCCTTCCTTTGCCATACTTCAATGCCGAGATACAAATGGAGTAGAACTAAGTCTGTCATTTCAAACTCAATTTCTAAGCTGATCCAAGTTTGATTGATAAGTTCCTGATGATCTCCTATAATGATCAAATCATCTACATATACAATGACAAGAGGTATCTTGCTATCGCTTTTTGTTACGTACAAGTCAGCATCAGAAGTACTTCTATCAAAACCAATATTTTCTAAAAATTATCTATCCATTGGTACCAAGCCCATGGAGCTCGCTTAAATCCATTGAAAGCTTTCTTCTGCCTCCAAATTTTATTTTCTGAATTGGGCACCTTAAAACCTGGTGGTTGAGATACATATACCTCCTCCTTGAGGTGACCATTCAAAAATGCACATCTGATATCCATACGAAAAATAGGCCAAGCCTTTTGTGCAACTGCAGCAAATACTGTCTGAATAGTTGTAATGCGTGTTATTGGTGTAAAAGTTTCCTTAACATCAAATCCTTTGATCTATGAAAAACCCTGTGCAACTAATCTTGTCTTATACTTTTCTAATGATCCATGAGCTTTAAACTTAGCTTCCCAAATCCATTTAGTACCTATTACCTTCTTTGGTGGCAAGTCAACTAGATGCCGTGTATCCTTTTTGAGTATACTATCATACTCAGAGTGCATTGCCGCACTCCAACCTAGATCATGAAGGGCTTCTTCAGCCCATGATATCTACCATTAGAGCCATGCTAACAATGTGTTTTGAGGGTCTTTGCTCCTCTATTCTTTTTTATCTTCATGATCTATATGAGAATGTTTCTCCTACATCCACATTTGGATTGTGATCATCAAAGAGCTATTGTGCCCACTTTGGTAGTGGCTTACGCTATGCAGCTACTCATTGGCTTTTTACTCAGGAAATCTCTCCATCAGATGTTTCCTTCTCCTCAACTTTAACCTTTCTTTTGATAGGCACAAGGTGAGATATTTCTCCATTTGATGAGATAGTAGATTTACCCTTATCTTCTACTAAGTGTGGTCATTCATTAAACACCACATCTCAGCCTAAAAAATCTGCTTGCCTCAAGTTCCCACAACCTGTATGCTTTAGAATCTTCACTATATCCTAGGAAGACACACTTTTTGCTTTTTGAATCCAGCTTTCATCTTGTTGAATCAGGCATATATGCATAACAAAAACAACCAAAAGTTTTTAAATGCAAAACTCAGGGCTTTTTACTAGAATATGCTTCTTGAGGATTCATCCTCTTCGGTGCTTTCATGTAGCTTCGATTAAGGATGTAGATTTTTGTATTGACTACTTCTGCCGCGAATGAATCAGGTATGTCTTGAGCCTTTAACATATAGCGAGCCATTTTAACTGCTATCCTATTCCTATGCTCACCAATGCCATTTTGTTGAGGTGTATGAGCTGTTCTAAGTTGCCTTTTCACACCATGATCCTTACAATAATTATTGAATTGTGTTGATAAGAATTCACCTCCTTTATCTATTCTAAATTTTTTCAGTTTGCTTCCTAATTCATTTTCCACATACTTATGCCACATTTTAAAATTTTCAAAGGCATCAGCCTTCTATCGAATGGAAGAAACCCACATCTTTTTATTATAATCTTCGAGTAACAACAAAAAGTAGAAAGATCCTCCTAAAGTAGGTGTAGACATTTTATTGCAGAGATCAGCATTTACGAACTCTAGAGGAGATTGAGATTGATTGCTGGTCTCTCTTCAAAATACTGTTCGTTGTTCCTTGCCCATCATACAAGCTTCACAAGGTTCTTGCAACTCTGAAAATGCAGGCAAATGAGCAACCACTCATGTTTTTCACATCTCCTTCAAAATTGCAAATTTGAGATGTCCAAATCATTGGTGCCATAACCTGCTTACATCTTTATCTTATGTTGCAGTTAAGGCACTTAACTCATACAAATTATAATGTCTTGTGCCTTTACCTACTACATTACTTGATGAATCCATGTTTTTAGCACCACTCTTATTGAAGTGAACTTCGAGTCCATGATCTATTATTGCAAAAAATGACAACAAATTTCTTTTAACTGTAGGTACATAGAGAACATCAGATAACTTTTCCCCAACGCCTGGAGAAGTGATAAAAGAGATGGTTCCAGTTACTTCCATTGGACACTTGGAGTCATTTCCCACCAGTACATTGATGGATTCCCACATAGGAACTAGAGAACTATACCAATGCTTTTTAGTGGTCATATGGCAAATGTGTAAGGATAATCACCATAATGAATCCACCTGAATCTCAACTAGAATTCGGTAGTGGACCTCTTTACTTCCCTTTATATCTATCAAAGTCTTTCAATCAAATAAGGGGTATCATTGGTCTCCTCTTCTATTTATCTCGGTTGCCCCAAATAAAAGATTATAGAAAAACAACATAAGTACATTTTTTTTCCAATAATAAAAAACACTTATAGATGAATTCAAATACACATGAACATACAAACTGACACATGCAAGCATGCTCACACATATACATACACTTATGCACATACGTGCATGCACTCATCACTTGCATCATTTATGCTCACTTATGCATATATATGCATGTGCTTGCATACATCTTACATGCACATACACACACTAGTCAATTACACAGACACACACACACACACACACACACACACATATATATATATATATATATATATATATATATATATATATATATATATATATATATATATATATATATATATGCATGTACTTGCCTACATCTTACACGCACATGCACACACTAGTCAAGCACATGCATTCATTAGCCAATCACAAGCATTCATTAGCCAAGCACATGTATTCATCCATCCTAATGCATATTGATGCATGCACTCATGTCACATACACACATGCATGCATACTGCTAACACACGTACATATGCATGCATACATCCCACACACATGCATATGCACGCACACTTGTGCACATGCATTCATCTTCACTGACAAGAATGCACTCATGCATATGCATATATGCACTTAAGCACACATATATGCATTCACTCTTCTATATGCACCTCTCTCTATCTCTCTCTCTCTTTCTCTCTCTCTCTTTCTGGTATATATATATATATATATATATATATATATATATATATATATATATATATATATATATATATATATATATATATATATATATATATAGGTACATACCTGTGAGCTTATTGATTCAAAAACATACTAACCTCTCTCTCTCTCTTTCTCTCTTTCTATTGTGCATGACTCTACAATCCGAAGGAGGGGGAAAATTTCTTTATCTCTCTCTCTCTCTCTCTCTCCGTCTCCCTCCCCCTTTCCCTTTATCTCTCTCTCTCTCCACCTCTCTCTCCCTCTCTCTCTCGCTCTACGCTTAGAACTCTATCCCATTGCAATCTTATAGTATAAGTATCATATTAACTCATTTCTCTCTCTCTCTCATTTTCTCTCTCTCTCTCTCTCTCTCTCTCTCTCGCTCTCTGTCTCTCTCTCTCTCCTCTCTATCATGTGCATGCTATATCTTGATCGCCTACATCTAGTAGCTTTCACTATGAGCATGATCTATAGCAACCTCAAGAAGGGGCTGAGCATAACGTATATATTCTCATTCGTACTCTCTCTCTATGTGATTCTTTGCACTCAATTGAGCATGCACACATGACCTGCTATGAGGAAACCTTTGCCTCTCTCTCTCTCTCTTTGTATTTATATAAATATATCTATATGTATATATGTATATATGTATATATATGTGTATATATATATATATATATATATATATATATATATATATATATATATATATATATATATATATATATATATATATATATATATATATATATATATATATTTCTCTCTTAGTTCGTCTCTCTCTCTCTCTCTTTGTCTATCTTTCACTACATGCACAGGTGCAATAACCACGAAGAAGGGGGAGAAAAATACCTAAAATAATACATTAGCAAACAAAACATACACAATACTTATATATACACAAGTACTTACACACACACACACACACACTCAATAACACATAACTCTTGCCAGCCTACTCATGCACTCTTTTAGTTAACACATACACAACATGCACAACACGACATTTCACACACATCACGCATGCACACATAGAGTCACGCTCACATACACACCCACTTAGTTAACTAGATCACTCACACATCAAATATATAGTCATTAATACTCATATTTTTTTATTTTATCACTATTTGTTTTAAATTTTTGAAATATGTTAACATTAGCACATATTATTTCATGGCCATTAATAATTACACTTCTATAGAATATCTATATGTGCCCATATGAGCATTCATGCTTACACACATATCTACATATACTTTCACACACCTATACATACATATACACACTCAATCGTGGAAACACATTCAGATAGTACAAACACATTTACTTAAATTCTCATACACATATATAAATAGAGACATAGGTTCATACCCATGACCACACATATACACTTAGAAAAAAATTCGTCAATAAATACATAAGGTTCCTCAATTAATATGTTACACATAGGGATCTCATACATAGAGTTGTTCTCATATTTAGAGCTTGTCCCAAATGGTAATTATTCTCATAGGATTTAGTTTAAGCACAACCATACATACATACTCATATAAATGCTCACCTATGTACACCATATACACATGGTATAAAACAAAAATAGGTATTACACTTACAATCACACATTTACTTAGGCACTTACGAGAATTATATATTTACATTGAGGGTTATATGAGAAGTACGCTATCTCCTCTTTTGCTGATGATCCCTCTTCTTCATGCTTCAAGTACTCAGGAGAGAGTTTAGACAAAAAAAATATTTATCATAGAACAAAATATAAGAGAACTATCGATCACCAAGCTATAAGATGCTTAAATTTTCTAATTGCAAGTCAAAGAGAAAAAGTCTCTCTAACACTACCCTCTTAGCACCAACACATAAAAATTGCATGAGTGCTCTTAAGGTAAGGGTTTTCCATACCACCCTCTTAGTACCAAAACATAAAAAACTAAACACTCACAAGAAAGAGATTCTCAATGTCAAGAGGAGCTTGATAGTACCACAATGCTCTATGGGTTTTTGAATGATGGAAAAGAGGGAAAGAAGATAGAAGAAATAGGAAATCAGAGAGAAAGTCAGGGTAGAGCCTATAGAATAAGAAAAGGTTCAGGGTAATGGAGGTAGGATGAATTGAACAAATAAACTTGATTGAAATATAAATGCTACATAAAACATAGATATTTACAATTTAGGAGCTTCCATAGCTCTTACAATATAGTGACATAGGGTAGACTTCTTCTCTTAGCTTTGGCATGACCACTACACCCACAACATGTACCTGCATGTAAATCTTCTTGCTTCTAGAGGGTACCCAAGGGGCCCTTTTATAGGCCTTTTGGGGAGATATTTGGGCATGACAATTAGAGATGAATCTTCTAGACATCTTAGATTTTTGGTAAGATAGGAGCTATTTATAAACATCCAGAAGATTCGAGACTCAGAATGTTGATATATTTAGGTAGTGATGTGTGTGAACACACTAGGACCGCCGGGGCACTTTTTTCCCTCTTTAGGAGGTTTTTTTTCACCCGGCTTGTATATACGCCTATTGCCCTAATGGGCTTCTTATCTTTGTACATTCTCTAGTAATACATTCAATATTGTGTGTTTGTGCTCCAAGCTTCTTCTTCTTCCTTGTGCTCTTCGTGTGCTTCTGCAGACGTCTAACTCCAAGAATTGGTATCAGAGTAGGTCGTCGCTTCTTGTAGTGCGCCGTCGACACTCCTCCGTTTGCAGTCTCAGATTCGCACGAATTTTGGTGAGCATACTCAGGGTGTTTCCAAGATCAAAACAGGTTCGCTATGTGGTGCCGAAATCGCGATCTGAGCTCGTTTCGGCCTCCGAACGCACTATCACAGTGCTTGTGCAGGCTATTTCGTCCTTTTGTGTCAAAAGCATATACCAGTTTTTGTTCGCCAGTTTAAGCGTCTCAAAGTCTGCTACAGGTCTAGCAGAACTCGTCTAGGTAGTTCGGTTCAACGTTTTGAGATACAATCAATTTTTTGCATCAAGGTATTTTAGCCACAAGCCATGGCTGAAAGCAGTGATGTATTTCGTATGTTGGCTGTTGAGGATAAGTTGGATGGTACAAACTACCCATTATGGGCTTATATGATGCGACATGTATTGGTTGCAAAAGGATTCTGGAACATTGTGCAGGGTGTTGAAAGACATCCTATTACAAATACAGGTGCTGGAGCTGATGAAGATGGTGTCCAAGATGATATTCTGCAGATTCCTGTTCGTGCTGCTGTTTCTGTTGCACCTACTATAGAGCAGATTCGTTGGGATGGCAGAGATGCCCAGGCATATGCATTGATAGCTTTGTCTGTCAAACGTGCCATTATTCCTCATATTCACTCTTGCAGAATAGTTAGGGATGCTTGGGATACACTTACCACATTGTACCAAGCTAGGAATGAGGCTCATGTTGCTTACCTCCGAAAATAGTTGGAGAGTGCGCACATGAATGAAGGTGATTCTATGGACAGTTTCCTAACGAAGATCAAAGATTTGAAGGAACAATTGATTTCTGCTGATGAGGTTATACCAGATAGCTCACTTGTGCAGACCGTTCTGAATGGTATTCCTAATTCATATCAGAGTTTTGCTTCTACTCTTCGGTTGATGAAGAAAGGCAATCCGAATGCCTTATCATTTGAGGAGTTAGTCTCTGTTCTGTTGCAGGAAGATCAGGCCAGGTAGAACAGGTCCATTCTGCGTGTTGCAGATCAAGCTTTCCTGGCTAGTTAGAAGGGCAAAGGAAAATGGAGCTCTTCTACTAGTAAGCAGAAATCTGCAAATGCTGCACATTCGAAGAACCAAGATAAAGATGAGAAGAAATCAGAAAAGCAGAAATTGTTTTGTAAGTATTGTAAAGGGAATGATCATATCATAAAGAACTTTCCAAAACTGGCTGCTAAAGAGGCAAAGAAGAAGGAGGCTGGAATGGTTGTTGCAGAGGCCTCTACACCAAAAACAGAGTCTGCAAATCTTGTGTAGGAAGAAGAATGGGCATTTACTACTGTCTGCAGTTTTGACCCATCTTCTCATGATCAGTGCATGTCTTTAGTAGACTCAGATGTTTGGTACTTTGACAGTGGGGCGACCAAACATATTACCTCGCAGTGCAGTTTCTTCTCTTCACTCGAGCCTGCCCCTACAGGGAATACTGTTACATGCGCCAACAACTCCTCTTATCCTGTTATGGGAGTTGGTAAGATCATTTTGACTACTGCTGATGGTAGTTCTTTCACTTTGTCAGATGCTTTATTTGTGCCAGGGATCAAGAAGAATCCGTTATCAGTTTTTGCATTAGCGAAGATTGGCTTGGTTGTGAAATTTGTTGATGACAGGTGTACATTTCATGATCTATCAAATGGCCACGTGATTATTGCTTCTAGCATTTTATGTCGTGGGCTGTATAAGCTCATAGACTATGAAAGATCTGTGAATGATTTGGCATGTGCAGTTCATGATTCTCAGGCTATGTCAGATGCAAAGCTTTTGCATGCACACTTTGGTCATCTGAATTTTGCTAGTTTGCTATGCCTCCAGAAATCTGATATGGTGCCTTCTTTTCCCAAGCTTGAGGCACCTAGAAAACATGTATGTGAAGGCTGTATTTTGGGAAAAATGCAGCGTTCCTCCTTTCCAAAGGATGGTTCAGTTCGGGCTATGCAGAAATTGCAGCTTGTGCATAGTGATGTCTGTGGTCCTATGCAGACACCCTCTTTTGGGAATTACCTTTACTTCGTGAATTTCATCGATGATTTTTCCAGGGATGCATGGGTATACCCATTGAAGGGAAAGTCCGAAGTGTTCATGTGCTTCAAACAGTTTTTGGTTTTGACTGAAAATCTGTCAGCATGCAAAATGGGCACCCTCCGTTCTAATCGAGGGGGGAATATAGGTCTTCTGATTTTAATGCATTTCTGGCTGAACGTGGGATAAAACACTAGTGTACACTGCCGTATACACCTCAACAGAATGGAGTTGCTGAACGAAAGAACAGGTCACTCATGGAGATGGCGAGGTGCATGGTTAAAAGTCAGGCTTTACCACATAGTTTCTGGCTTGAGGATGTCATGCGTGCAGCATATGTACTGAACAGGTGTCCCACTAAAGCACTGCAATCTATCACTCCATATGAGGCTTGGCATGACCGCAAGCCATCTGTTGCTCATCTGCGTGTTTTTGGTTGTTTGGCATATGCACTAGTGCCTGAACAACATCGTAGAAAATTGGATGATAAGGCAATAAAATGTATTTTTGTTGGGTACAGTTCTGAAAGTAAAGGCTATCGTCTGTATCATCCACAGACTAAACGCATTTTGGTTAGCCGTGATGTTGTCTTTGTGGAAGATGCTATTCAGCCATTGCTTTCATGTACTAAGGAGACATCTCTTAGCTCCAAAGACATGTATGATACTTTGATGCCTCTTTTTATAGGTGGACAGTCTAGTACTGTCCTAATGAGGCAACTTCTCAGCCTTTGCATGTTTCATATGATGATGTAGATCATTCTATTTCTAATGCAGATTTACATGATGCACTTGTTGATGAGAGATCTGATATTGAGCAGGCAAAAAGTATGCCAAAATGGCTGGTGCAGACTTTGCGTGACAGCAAATTAGATGCACCTTTGTCATATCATACTTGTTCAGGCTCTCATAGTGCCTCCTTGGCATCAGATTGCTATGCTATGGCTGTGTCTAGTCTCTGTGATGAGAATGAACCTCTTTCTTTTCATGAAGCACAAAATTCAGAAAATTGGATGGCTGCTATGCAATCTGAATATCATGCTATAATGAAGAATGGTACATGGTCTTTATGTGACTTGCCTCTTGGCAAGAAGGCGATTGGCACTAAGTGGGTATATATGCTGAAGCGTAAACGAGATGGTACATTTGACAGGTATAAAGCTAGGCTTGTTGCAAAGGGTTATGCGCAGGAAAGAGGCATTGATTTTGAGAGACCTTTGCACCTACATGCCGTATGACTACTGCTTGGAGCATTTGTGCACTTGCAACCCATCATGGTTGGAATGTACATCAGTTGGACATTAAAACAACATTTCTGAATGGTGAATTGCATGAAGAAGTGTATGTTTTTCAGCCCCGTGGCCTTGTGTAGAAAGGGCATGAAAACCAGGTGTGCAGGTTAAAGAAGGCATTATATGGTTTAAAGCAAGCACCACGTGCTTGTTATGAGAAGATACATGCCTATCTCGTTGCACATGCTTTTGAGAACAGTCCAACTGAAAGCACCTTATATGTTAAGCGTGCTAATGATGTGTTTCTGATCATTGTTGTCTATGTTGATGACATGCTACTCAGTGGTCCTATTGAGAAGCATATTGCTGATTTCAAGGCTGATTTGCATGCCTCATTTGAGATGTCTGATTTGGGGCATTTGCATCACTATTTGGGCATTCAATTTATACAAGTTGATGGTGGAATGGCTTTGTGTCAAACCAAATATATTGACACATTATTGCAGCATTTTGGCCTTGAAGACTATAAGCCTATTGCCACTGCTATGGAGACAGGTTTACGATTGAGTCTTCATGATGTTGGAGATGCATTTGATGCTGTTGTCTATCAGTAGGCTATTGGATGCTTGATTTACTTATGCATTACTCGGCCAGATATTCAGTTTGCTGTCTCACAGATGAGTAGGTTTATGCATTGCCCAGGAGTCACGCATTGGAAGGCGGTTAAGCGCATCTTTCGCTACTTGAGTGGTACTCGGATACTTGGGTTGTTTTATCCCAAGGGGGGATCACTACCACCAGATTTGCATGCTTCTTCTAACTCAGATTTGGCTGGTTGCTATGACACTCGTGTGTCCACCAGTGGTTTTTGCTTCATGCTTGGTAGCTCATGTATATCTTGGTTGAGCAAGAAGCAGCCCACTGTGGCCACTTCCAGTTGTGAGGCTGAGTATAGGGTAGCTTTCACAGCGACTGTTGAGTGTGTGTGGCTGAGACACCTTATGGCTAATTTGGGTTTTGGCCAGTCTTCTTCCACCACCATCTTCACTGACAGTCAGAGCGCATTGGCAGTTGCAAGGAACCCTGTGTTCCATGCTCACACTAAGCATATTGAGGTGCATTATCACTATGTGAGGGAGAGGTTCTCTGTTGGGGAGATCAGCTTGGCATATGTGCCCACGCAGGTGAACATAGCAGACCTTTTCATGAAGGCTCTGCCTAGGGAGAAGTTTGAATCTTTCCGCAAAGCTTTGGGCTTACTTCCTTTTGTGGAGTGATTTCCACATAGCTTGGCACTTCCTTATACATGAGTGCCAGCTCCTTGTTCATCGCATCACTCCCAGGGGGGATTTGTTGATATATTTAGGTAGTGATGTGTGTGAACACACTAGGACCGCCGGGGCACTTTTTTCCCTCTTTAGGAGGTTTTTTTTCCCGGCTTGTATATACGCCTATTGCCCTAATGGGCTACTTATCTTTGTACATTCTCTAGTAATACATTCAGTATTGTGTGTTTGTGCCCCAAGCTTCTTCTTCTTCCTTGTGCTGTTCGCGTGCTTCCACAGACGTCTAACTCCAACACAGAAGGCTATGGTATTTGGCTTGTTCTAAAATATTTATTGGATATTTTGGGGCTTCATTACCAAAATATGATATTCTCTCCTCAAAAACTATGCAATGGATGTCTTCCACCAAAGTTTGACTTTGTTTCATGGCACGTTTCATTTTGGGACCCACACAAAAAAGATATATTCATAAACAAAAGATCTCCTTTGTTGAAAATTCAAAGAGGTATGCTGGGGCAATGGGGAATTTGAAAAGGTATTTCTTTCATTCAGATGAGAGTTGGACAAGGTTTAAATACTTGAATAATCTATGCTTTCCATCTCTCTTTTATAGTTTTGATCCTTATGGACCATTTCTCTTTTACTATAGAGAGAGCTAGTGATATTTTCAATGATGGGGCCCACTTGACTTCTATCTTTGATATTTATTCTATAGATATCCATTGCCTACGAAAATAAAAATACTAACATGTTACATATATAGAAGAGGATTATTGGTGGAGGAGGTGTCAACAATAAAGACTTCATTCTTAGACCTCTCCCTAAGGATAGAGGGATTGATATCTTTAGCTCTTGAATAGTTCGTTGATGTGTGAGGGTAGTTTGACTTCTTGTACTATCATTAATATTTCTTTCTTCTTTAATTGCTTTTGCTGATCATCAATGTCTTCTATCCTCTAGCATTACTTCTTTAGCGTCTATCCATGACCATGGTGTTGTTCACTTTTCCTGATACATCCAAAAGTTGTTAGCTATCATTCTTGAACTTTATCTTGATCAGATATGGTCCCTCTCATTGTCCTTGAAACTTTCTATCACGCTATTTATCAAAATGATTATCATATCTTAGAACAAGACCTCCATCTATCAACCTTTTATCTTTAAGTTGTTCGTTAAGTTCCTATCCCTTTTGTTTGCTCGATTCATGTAATGCTTAACTACAAGCTGGATTTTCATACCTAGTACTTGTCGATCTCTAAACCTCTTCTGGATAACCTCTTGTGCAATCTATCTTGTTTCCTTTACTAATACTCAAAAACTTGGAAATTCTGTTTCTATTGATAACAAGACTTCTTGTCCATATACCAAGTGAAATGGGGTGCATCCTAAAGATGTATCGTAGGATGTGCAATATGGCCATAAGGCTATAGTAAGGTGTTTATCCAATTGCGTAGGATGCTTCGTTATCTACTTACTAATAATTTTATGAAGAATTATGTTGGTCTACTTAATAGATCACTCAAAACAGCTAATGTAAACCATGGACCATGATTAGAAACTATCTCTAAAGTTATGCCAAATATACAACATATGAAATTATAAGTTAATTTCCCAATATCTTTTCGTATGGTCCTTTTGATGTTGTCTACTTTTTCCCTACCAAACATGTGATCCAGTACCAGAATGATGTACTCCTTTCCTGAGCTTGTCCTTGGTATGGGTGGAATTGCATCAATCTCTTATTTCTCAAATGGTCCATAAGAGATTATTGATGTGCTTTGTTGATACATAAGCTAGTTATTTCTTCTAATGTCACATTTGTTGCATTTTTATCAAACCTTGAACATCATTATGAAGTGTTGGCCATGGATACCTTTCTTGAAGTACCTTTCTTATTATTATCTCATGTGAGAAGTGTCCTCCACATGCACGATCATGGCAAGATTCTAGAATGATTTTTCTTTAAATTGATGAGGGCATTGTCACTCTAGCACAATTTTGAGTACCAACATGAGGAGCTTCACCTCATAAATGTCAATCCGCGGAGGCATGAGGACTAGTATGAAGACTATGAGCAAGTGATGGCACAAGTGCGTGAGTGAAAGCACACAAGCATGCACACACATACACACACACGCGCACAAGGTAAGAGCAAAGAGTGGAACAATGGAAAGCTTCGATTACAAAAGAAAGCTCTTACAAAGCTCAAATCTAGAACAAGCTAACCCCAAAAATGAGCTCTCCAGCCCTTTTTATAGTTTTTTGAGTGGTTTTGGCCTTGTCTAGACCTAGTGTCCGGCCTAGTTGAAAAATAGGTTCTAGGGCTTATTTGGGGGCTCAAACAGAGTCTAAAGATTATGAAAATTGGTAGGATGGTAGTTCTAATATTCCTCAAGCTCGAGGACTCCTCGGCTTGAACAAAATGGAGTTACAAAAATGGAAAATGGTATTTACAATGGTTTTTAGTGATGAAAATCACTATTTTTATAAGGATTTCTTTTGAAAATTTAACAGGTGCTTCTTGGAGCTCCCTACTTGCTCCTTATTCTTGTGTGTCCACTTCCTTGATGCACTTCCATGCTTTGTCTTACCTTGAGCTTCAACACTCCCCCCCCCCCTCTTGAGTCTGTCGTCCCTGACAGACCCTTGTTGTAGTGGTTGTTCCATGTAGTACATTGAGAGTTAGTGTCCTTTACGTCCAACAGGAGCGATCCATCTTCCCAATGTAGCCTGGTCATTTGTCTGGTTCTTCACTTTGCCACAGCTAGCTCTTGCGGTTTGTAGTTCCTTTGTATGTACTTCTTCCTTGTATTCCATCTTGATGGTGCAATTGTGAGCTGTCCAAAAATGCTAGTTTCTCAAAGCAGGTGGTCAATGATGATTATGAGCAACTCTCCGTGGTGGATGGCTTCCTTGCTCTTCTAGTGGTCACCCTGATGTCCTCTAATTTTTCCAAAGATGGCTTTCATAGTTTTCATGCCAAGTACTTGTAACCCATGATGTATGATGGGTAAGTGCATTAGTGTAGGGGTTGAACAAAATATGTGCCTTGTGCATGGCCTTGTAATGTGGCCCTATGTATGCGTACTTTGGAAATGCATGGGAAGGAGTATGGTGCAAGAGGTTGGATCTTGAGATAAGTGCTCAAGGGTATGCTGACGAAGAGGCTTCCTAATCCATCATGGTGAGCATGTTGCCAAAGTAGGTTGTGCTTACCATGGTGAAAGGTTAGTCGATTGTTGTCTCTTCGTGTTGTATGCCCATCACAGTGATTTACGATTGGCTTGTCTTTTTGGTTGATGAACGTCCTTGCGGATGGTTCACCGATGAGTGTCGTCGAGCCCATGGACCTATTAATTTTTTCTTTTCTTCCTTTTTCTTTTTTTTTTTTGAACAATTGCAAAACAAGAAGAAGGTAGTTTGGATCAATAAAATATATTACATATGTCGAGTGTGTGTCATGTGCCTGGGATTTCTCAATTGTGTCTATGCACGGCCGTGTATTGTGGCCCTATATTGATGCATACTTTGGAAATGCATGACTTGAATGGTGCAAAAGGCAGGGTTTTGCCAAAGGCACATGGTTGTTGCTGGTCGAGGTTTTTGATGTTACTTGCATACTTGATGCATTCTTTGATTGGAGATGTCGATTGGATCTGGAAATGATGTAGTCTACCTGATTGGAACCCATTTTAGAATAGGATTTGGCCCTGTAGAGATCATCTCAGGCCACTTCATCTTTGCATGCTTTCCAAACTTTGGTATCCAGTGTGGTTGGCTCTTTGGTTCTGTGGATGTTGCTGGTGCTTTTGACTTCCAAACCCATATCCTTGATGATTTCCTGCTTACTTTTGCAGAAGGGTTGACTTTATCTTCTTTTGGTCTTTGTGCTCTGTTCTTACCTTTTCCTCTCCTTGGCTTCTTCATTGAGACCTTTTGCATGGTGTTGAGCATAGGCCTTTGCATGCGTAAGAGCACCTTGGGCACCCACATGTGTGATTGTCCTTGTTGAATTGCAACTAATTTCTTAGGCACCCAAATTTGTCGTATGCCTTCTCATTGAGCTAGTCCTGGTGGTTTGCTTCCTGTCTTCACATGGTTAGCTTGCCTGGGTGGGAATTGTGGTGGCAAGGCTGGTGGTTGATCTGCTTTTCGTACCCAGATCTTCGTCATGTCCAGAACTACTTTCCTCTTGAAGTCTCTTTGTCTATTTGATATAGCAATTGTCACGGACTGATTTACTTGTCTTTTTGGTTGATTGGTTGTGACAACATTAGCCTTCAGATAAGAGGAGTCAACTTGCCTTTGAGTCTGTTCTTTAGGGTAATGTTCCTAATCTCATGAATTCTACCAATGGAGCACTCCAATCTGGAATTAACGACACGTGATAAAGAGTGGCATGCTCCACTGGGGGTCTCTTCTGGCACACTGGAAAATTCTTAATCCACTCATATATTTCTTTGTCCATGCTAGGCCAATACACTCCTAAACATTTTAGATTTAGCATAGTTCCTTGTTTAGAGTAGTGATTTCCTAGCAATCCTGCATGGGCTTGTTGCAACCAACTACTATGTTCGTCGTCCTTGACACAAAAAGCTAATACACCCTCTGTATCTTGTCTGTACATGCTTGCTGCCAAGATTTGATATTGTTGTGATCCTACAATTTCTTCCTTATTTGTTTTTACGTTCTTATTTGCAGGTCCGAACGTTAGGATAGGTACTAACTTATTTGCCCATTTAGGAACAACTTCTAAATTGAACAAATAAGCATCAGGTAGTTCATGAGACACTCCTTGTGGTGGCTCTCCTGAAGTGATGCGAGAAAGATGGTCTGCCCTAAGGTGGGTCCTACCTTTCTTGACAACCACTTCAAAATCGTATTCCATTAGTAAGAAGAACCATCTTAGTAAGCGGCCTGTATTGCAAGGTTTATTGACCAAATATAGTAGAGCTTGATGATCGGTAAAAAACTTGAACTTATTGGCCAATAGATAGTGTCTAAACTTCTTCATGGCATATACCATGCCTAAGCCTTCTCTTTCTGTTGTCATATAGTTTCGTTCAGCCGCATTCAATTGCCTACTAGCATATGCTATTGGCAAATCTAGGTTTCCTTCACCCGTGGGTTGTGCTAGCACACATCTGATGGCATGATTGGAGGCATCTACATGGACATGAAAGGGTTTGCTCCAATCCGGAGTGATCAGTATTGGTGTTGTGCACAAACGTCTTTTCAGCTCATGGAAGGAATTCTCACATTCCTCGTTCCACTCAAAATTTGTCAACAACCCATAAAGAGGTTTAGTTATAATGGCATACATGTGGATAAACCTACGGTAATATCCACAATGGCCCATAAAGGCTTGTACCTCTTTAACATTCCTTGGTCTTGGAAACTCTGCTATGGCTCTTACCTTGACTTCATCTATTGATATCCCATTTTTAGAAACAATATGACCTACGATTTTACCTTGTCGTACCATGAACATACACTTCTCTCGGTTCAGACACACTCAATATCCTCTACACTTGTTGAAGATCTGTCTGAGCTCAAGGATGTGGTATCCTCTTTGTTGGGAATGAGCACATAAATCGTCCACATATACTTCTAAGATCTTCCGCAAGAACTCCTTGAAGACATGACACATGAGTCTCTAGAATGTTGCAGGTGCATTGGTGAGACCAAATGGCATCACACGAAATGCAAAGATTCCCCATTCAGTAGCAAAAGCCGTCTTGTGTTGGTATTCTAGGGCAATGGCTACTTGGTTGTAACCTGAAAATCCATCAAGGAAGCTATAAACTTCCTTACCTGCAACACGCTCCCATAAATGTTCCGTGATGGGAAGCGGATAACTATCTTTGATGGTAGCACCATTAACTTTTTTAAGGTTAATACACACTCGTAGCTTTCCATTCTTCTTGGGCACCACTACAATGGGGGACACCCATTCAGTGTGCTCAATCTCATAGATAAATCCAGCTTCAATCAACCGGTCAATCTCTTCTTTGATTTTAGCTGCATAAGTGTCATTATATGTGTAGGGCTTTTGTTTGGTGGGCTTGGCATCAACGGTCATGGCGATCGTATGAGAGAAAATTATTGGATATACTCCCTTCAAATGTCTATAGTGCCATGCAAACACATCCCTATATTCCCTTAATAGAGCTAGAAGCTCTACTTCTTCTTTTGCACTTAGGTCGTCTCCTATGTACGTACATCGTTCTTCATTCTCTTCAATGGTTACTACAAATTTTTTGGTCTTTTCTTTGTTATCATATGATTCTCCTATAATGGCCTCTCTTTTAGGCATTCGTACCAAAATTTTCCGGTCTTTCACTTCATATTTGTTGAAATTTTATGGTACCTCAAACAATGATTCTTCCTCTTCTTGTTTCACAGCTCTACTCTTGTTTTTCTTTTGACCTCCTTCACTTCCATCCTCTGCATTTACAATTTTAATGCTTGTGAGGGGTTCTTCTTCTTTTTGAGTCAATACTCCTACATCTTCTAGATAGTGCTCCTCTAAGATGAAGCAGCTATCCATCACAATGGACTCTAGATCATCGTCATTCTCTTCTTCTTCTATGATGTCGCTAGGGTCACATTCTTCCAACAATGGCTGACACATGAACACTGAAATATCATAACCCTCCTCATCACAATGAGGTGTTCATTGTTCTTCATTGACTGCAATGTCCATGGTAGTTAAGATTTCTGCCCAACCATGAGGCTCAAATTCTTCATCTGGAAATATCATCGATGTATAGGCTGGGTCTTTGATTGGTCTATCTCCTGGGGGAGTTCCTTCTTCTCTTGCTTTTAGGCGCTTTTCCTCTTCCTCTACGACCTTGCACATCCACAAATGAGTATCTTCATGCAGCCAGGATGGATCACGTGAACTTCTGAAATGCACGGAGATAGAATCTTCTTTGGCTTTGTGGATAGGATTCCACTGTAGGGGTGGTACATCCCTGAAGGTGTAATCCTTCAAATTGACCTTGGTAGTGACCCCTAAGTGCTGTAGGTACAAGGAGTTGGTTCCCCAATCCTGTACTATTTGCAATTGTCGTAGGAAGGTTCATCCTAGGATCATCTCATAAACATTATTCTTCTCAAAGTCACATATAACAAATGTATGTTCAAACTCTACACCACAAGTGGTTAGAGTTATCCCTTCGAGCAATCCTAAAGGTCTTTCAAAATGACCATCTCCCATTTGAAGCTTCATTCTAGTTGGTCTTAATGTGGGTTTGCCCCATCACTTCCACAACGAGGTGGTCGCAATAGCAACACCAACGCCTGAATCTACAATTGCTTTGGTTGTGTAACCTTGATAGGTGATCAGAAGATAAGTATTACCTTCTTCACCTTCGCTCATGTCTCCTATTTTATCAAGAGGTATCTGTGGAACTTTTTGCTTAGAGCTTGCTTTTCGGCATATTGGAATCAAGTTCTAGAACCTGATCCTTCACATGATTCCATAGCTCGGGTTTTGCTTAGAGCAGCTCTTCCACAGTGAGATGACATTGAACCTTAGTGTTCTTCACAACATTAGTGTTTCTTGGAACCACTCAGTCTTCATTTCTTACCATTATTGTGGGAGCTCTGATCTGGAAAGATTCAGATTCCCATGGGCCTGTGAAATGAGGCAACTCTTGCAGGGAATCCGATTCAAAATCTAATCTCTCATCCTCTTGTTGCTTTGCTTGGTCTCCATTAATAGACAGAATGTCTTGGGGAAATTGATCATGAAGATCATCAATCTCAGGAATAAGAGGGGGATTACCCTTCTGCTTGGCCCATTTCTCCTCTTGTATTTCCTACAAGAACTCTTGAGAGTATTGCTGAAGTGAAAGAGGTGTTCCCTCATCCACGGAATCAAGAACATAAGCTTTCCTTGGTGGTAAGCTTTCTCTTTCAATAATTGGTTGATCCTGTGGAGGTAAAGATACCTGCGGCTTGTTCACTAACTGCTCTAATCTTTCTATTAAGCCCTAGAAATGCAAATCTGGTTTGATAGAGTTTGTTTGATTGAACTTTTGACTAGTCTCAAGCATACCTTAAGCTACTTCTACCATTTTCATGCACATTTTTGTTCGTTCAATCTCTAAGTCTGCTCCAGCAGGATCCAAAGCATTACAAAGCAACTCTAAAAAGCATTGAAAAGCAACTCTAAAAAGCAAGATGGTTCGAGCCCAAAGATAATACTAAAAAAAAAACCTTCAATCTAATCGGAGCTTAGGCATAAAACTTCAAAGATCTGTACTCACAGTAACTGAAATGTCCAGACCTTCGATTCGCTTCCTTCCTAATAACATGGAGAATTAATGTCTGTAATGGAACGACTACAAGGGAAGAAATTTGTCATCTCTTAGCCAATGACCTATCACAGTTCAAGTCAAGCGTAACCTTCCAAACGACTCATCTACTTACAAAGTATATTCTTCAACAACTTAGATATTCACAGTCATTCCTTAAGAGCACCAACTGCAAAACATTTAAAGTCGTATCTGTTTCATCGTCATCGAAAGTATTCCGTGCAATTCGCAACCCGTGGGCTAGCTTTCAAACCACAAAAGTTGTAGAGCTAAAACCAAATGATCCTCTTCTCCAACAATCTCGGTGCAAGAAACACAAAAGTTCTTCTATACTTATATCTACGATTGCAATACGGTTTGCCTCTTCAGAATTTGTTACACACAACACACAAACACCTAGACGAACTGGAAATGAGTCTACCAAAAACCAATGGAAAAAGCACTTTCCATCTCCCATCTCCTCCTTGCTTGAAAAAGTCTCTCTCTCTCTCTCTCTCTCTCTCTCTCTCTCTCTCTCTCTCTATCTCTCTCTCTCTCTCCCCGTACCTGGAAACTCCTCTACATAGCATGTTCATCCATAGGCATCCATCCATCTCTCACTCTATCTATCTATCTCTCTCGATCTCTCTTTCTCATTCTTATCATTGATACCCACCATCATGCTACTCTCTCTCTATCTCTCGCTATCTCTCTCTATCTTTATCTCTATCTTAGATTCTCTATCCATGTGCCTCTGTCTTTCTCTATCTTTCTTTCTCTCTCTCTCTCTCTTTCTCTCTCTCCTCTCTCTCTCCTCTCTCTCTCCCCCTCTCTTTCTATCTATCTATGTATCTATCTATCTATCTATCTATCTATTTATCTATCTATCTATCTATCTATCTATCTATCTATATATCTATCTATCTATCTCTCTCTCTTTCTCTCTCAACTTTGACCTATAGAGTACCATCCTTTCTACATCTCTCTCTCTCTCTATCTCTCTCTCTCTCTGTCTCTGTCTCTCTCTCTCTCTCTACCTCGAAACTCCTCTACATAGCATGTTCATCCATAGGCATTGTTAAACGTAAAACAGTGTTTCACCGTAAAATGTGTTAAACTTTAAGTATCATTACTCACTGGCCGAAAGTCGTTACCAGACCAGCGTGGGTTCTTGGGAGTGGTAGGGGTCTGTTAGACAGAGGCCCTGTACTTATTTCCCAAATCTTCGTCACAATAATCAACGCACTAATACACGTCTTTAGCTCAGTTACTAACATCAACTGGACGAGACTCGATTCTATGTACCTGAGTACCAAACTTCTTCAACTGATCTGCTATTGGAACAGAGCAGTAGTCTCTGCTACAGACTCAATAGTCGTAATCAACCAGAGATAACACTTTAGCCGACAGATTCATTCGTCACAACACTTTACAATGATCTCAAATAAAAGTCCACGTTTATCGAAAGCACTAGTTAGAACTCGTATTCAGGGTTAATAGATAATAACACCGAATACAATGAATCCAGTAAAACAAACAGAACATACTCCAACAAGACATCAGGTTGCCTATTCAAGTCACACAGTAATATAACTACTCTTACTGACTCAGGGTACTTCAACAACTGAATAACACAGCAATACAATAAGATAACAGTACTCAAACACACAATCGGTTACTCAAACACTCGTTAGAGTGAACTTCAGTGTGAGCATATGACGCAGAACTCAATACTAACAGTACTCAGAACTTCACAACAGTGTAAACAATACTCTCACAAATGTTCAGGCGAACAATCTCGAAATTACAGAAAAAACGTCTCTCTAACCATTCTCCTTACATTGCTTTATATAGATCTTACAGGATGCGCGTACCAACTTTTCGCGCGTGTTTCAAAGAAAACTCCGTTACATCTGGCATCTGTTACATCTGTCCCACTCCGGCGGCCCACTAACACTGGCACGCACGGTGGACTCGAACCCGCAAGTTATTTTTTGCTTACAAAACTATTGTTCGTCGATGATTCCTTCTAAATACATATTTCTGGCTAATCTAAATGTACAGGCTATTTTTTTCTTAAGAGTTTCTAATAGTTGTTTAAGGGTGTCTGGCTCTAATATTTGCGCATCTACTCTAACAGAGCTAAGGGCGATGGCTTCGGTAAGTAAAATTTCGGCCTATGTTTGCAAAAAGGCCTCATGTAGGTAAACATCAGTGGATAACGCCGCATCCCTTGAAATCTTCATTTCAGCTACTTGCTTCTGCATATCAGTGACTCGGTCTTTCTGGTTGCGCAATTGATTATCTAGTCTTTCGAACTGTTGGTTCTGGAACTGTATTGTTTTGTGATATGCATCTCGTTCTCTTCGAGCATTTGCTAAATCCTTCTGATATTTGCTTTCCCTGAGTAATTGATGTTTGAGTATATTATTGACTTCATCGAGGGATTCTTTCGTTCTCTGTAATTGTTCTTCTGCCTGCTTAGCTTCTGTCTGGTGCTCTTGGCTCTTTTGTATGGCTTCCTGCAACTGGACTCTTGTTTCTTCGAGTAGGTTTCCTAGCGCGATTCTGGTATCTTCTGTATCTTTGAGTGTTTGTTTTAACTTTGTGATCTCTGCATCGGCAGCAATTAGTAAATCTTCTTTTGTAGCTAGTGCCTTATCTCGTTGGCTTGTGATTTCTTCTTGTGCTTGGAGTGTGGCCTGTAATTGCTTTATCTATTCGTTGAGTGCGTGGTTTTCTGCCGTTGCTGCCTGTAATTCTTCCTGGAGGGGGGTGATATCTGCCTCCATCACTTCCAGTTTGTGTTGGAAATCATCTCGTGCATTGTCTGTGATTTGATTCAGATGTTGCGGCAATTGTTCGGATAAGTTAATCAGGAGGCGACCCATAGATTCTAACTCAGAGAAGACTGGAATGGGGTGGGGTGGCAGAGGAGAGTGAGGTTGCGAAGAGGTTGTGGTGAGGAGTTGTTGGGAATTCAGTGGGGAGTAATTGAGGGAGGATGACGAGGATTGAGCATCTTCAATAGGGCGACTAGGCTGGATGGGAATGTGGGGTGGTTCCGGTGGGGGAATGGGGTTAACTAGTTGTGGTTTGGGAAGGGCAGAGTCAGTGGTTGTTACCTTATCTAATGACTGTTGTTCTGTTTCTACATTGTTGGCTTCTGCTGATTCGACTGCCGTCAGTAGTTTATCTAGTGCTTCCCGAGCAGATTGTTGCTCATCTACCTGTTGCTCTGATTCTTTTTCGGTCGAAATTGTTTTTGTTTCTGTTTGATCTTGTTGTTCTTGTTGCTCAGTCGATGATTCATTGTGCATTGATGTGGCTGTATCATGGAATGTCTCCTCTTCTTGCTTCTCGTCTTCTTTATCGTCATCTTTATTGTTTCCAGCTGAGTCTTGTGCCTCACTTTTGGATGAGCTGATCCTGATGCGTTTCCGACGGAATAATTGGTTGAGCTCTTCTTCATCTTCTTCTTCCTCATCCTCTAGCAGTTGTATTGACTCTTCATGTCTCATGACGGGCCCCCGTGGTGGTGGTTGTGCTGTGAGTATGGTCGGAAAGAGGAATGAAAGTATGTGGGGTAATCTAGATCTTGGTGTACCTCCTCTCTTTAGTTGTTTAATTATGGCTATGCATTCCTTGTGGATACGGTGAAAGAAAAAGGAGGCGAAGTTAACGGGTTCTTGGGCAGCTAGGTCGATGGCGGAGTAGAAAGGGCGGGATATACCGTAGGTGCGTTTCTGGAGGTTTAGGATGGCAACTAAGAACTGGAGTGCAGTTCTTTCGGGTTCAGGGCGGCAGAGGATGGCATATTCGTTCGATGAATAGCGGGGGAAGAGTTCGGTCATGTGGGCTACGGGGATGCTTGGGCCATTCTCGCGGCCTTGTGGAGTGAGGCGGAATGCTTCAGCAAAGGCTTGGAAGGTAACTACAGTTCGAGATGGTAGGGAGGGGAAGATCCATTTTCGCTCAGTGATGGGGGATTGGGCGATGGCAAGTATGATTTGCTCGAAAAAGGGATGGGCTTCCACTGAGTGCCAAGGCAGCTCAGCGAAGTTGGCCAACCCTCGGGTGTGCAAGTATTCTCCTACCTCGGTAGGGATACCATCATAGAAGGCTGCGTAATTTGCCAACGCTTCCATTGCGCACGCGAACACGGATACACAGGATACAGAACACAAAAAACACAAGCACAATCACAAGAACACAATAGCGTTTTTTTGGCGCAACAGAAGAGATTAAGTAGAGACATTACGATGGGGGGGGGGGGTAGGGAGTGATGGTTATCATTGTGCGGTGCTCGAATGATACTACTTTCAATTTGGCGTGCATGCTCGAGTAATTAGTAAGGAGGTCGGCTTATGACAAAAACGCGGCTATTAAAAAAGAAAAGAAAGAACAGAAGGAAAAGTAAAGAAAAAAAAACTTTAAAAAATGCGGTCCACCGTCGAATGTTTTAATGCGGGCTAGCAGCGTGTTGATAGGGCCGCAGCTTCGAGCCGTTGATTGCTTTTGGAAGTGGGTTTCCGGTCAACGTAGTCAATCGAAAAGTTGCTGGACCATTTTGCTCTGAGATCTTGTAAGGGCCGAACCACCGTAATTTGAATTTGCCTGTGGATCTATTTGACTTTGCATTATAGAAAAGGACAAGCTAAACCACCGAAAACACTGGAGTCTTCAGGTTTCGATCGTGCATCCTTGCCTGTCTTAGTTGGACTTCGTGCATGGTTAAAAAATTGAGCCATCGATGCTCGTCTAACTCTCTGAGTGTGTCCAACCAAAATGACAGTGAGTCTTCCGATAGCAGTTTTTGGGTAATGGCTACACGCAGACTTGGTATAACTACTTCCATTGGTGCTATTGCTTCTAATCCATAAGCTAGTTTGAAAGGTGTCAATCCTGTTGTTACCTTATAGGTAGTCCAGTATGCCCATAATACTGCAGGTACTAGTTGATCCCATCTTTCCGGTGCTTCCATGATCAATTTTCGAAGGATATTTAGCAGAGATTTGTTTGTACTTTCGGCCAAACCATTAGCACAAGGATAATAAGGAGAACTAAATTTATGTGTGACCTGGAACGACTGTGTAAGTGCCTTTATTAAATTGTTTACAAAGTGAGTGCCTTGATCTGAGACAATTTCTAGTGGTAAACCAAAACGTGGAAAGACATCGGTTAGTAGACATTTTGCTACCGCAACTGCTGTAGCAGATCGTAAACCCCAGGCTTCTGCCCATCTGGTTGCATAGTCTATACAGGTCAGTATGTAACGATTGTTACTGAAGACTGCTGGAGGTGTAATCCGATCGATAAAATCTAGACCCTACTTCTCGAAAGGTTCCAATGGTAAGATGGGTTGCAGAGGAAAGAGATGACGTTGCAAAGGCTGGCCAGATCTTTGACAAGTATCACATTGTTTAACAAACTGTGAGATATTTCTATACATCCTTGGCCACCAGAGACCACTCTGTAGTATTTTCCGGTGAGTTAGATCTGCACCAATGTGGCCACCGGAAGGAATCAAGTGAGCCAAAGTAATAACTGAGTTAACTTCATGTGGTGGAATATAGCGAAGTAGGATTCCGGTGTGATCTACATAATATAATTCTCCAGCAATTAACCGAAATCGGCGGCTAAAGACTGCAATTTTCCTGCGTACTGCCGTAGAAGTCTAAGATGGAAGACAGCCTTCGGTGAGAAAAGTCAGGATCTGATCGTAATATGTAGATGGTGTATGTGGGTCTGTAATCTCATCATTCATTAGTTCAGAGCTATAGATCGCTGGAGTTGTGTCATCTATACCTACCGGAGCTTCACCAGAATCTAAGCGGGATAAGAAATCTGCTAAGGCATGTGAACTACCTGGCCGGTGAATGACTTCGTAGTCGAATTCTTGCAAGTGTAGCACCCATCGTGCTAATCGACCACCTAGATGTTGTTGCCGAACTAGATAGACAAGTGCAGCATGATCTACATGAAATGTGAATTTACGGCCCAGCATGTAATGTCTGAATTTCTTGACAGAATATACTAGCCGAAGACATTCTCTTTCTGTTAGAGAGTAATTCTTCTTAGCAGGGGCTAATCTTCGACTTGCATAATACACTGCTCTGAACCATTTATCAATTTGTTGCATCAGCACACTTCCTATTGCTATATCTGAAGCATCAACAAATACATGAAATGGGTGATCCCAGTCCGGCGGCTGTAAGATAGGAACTTGTGTTAATAAATGCTTTAAACGATCAAATGATATCTGGCATTCCTGGGTCCATTCAAATTGT
This sequence comes from Ceratopteris richardii, assembly GCA_020310875.1. Lineage (NCBI taxonomy): Eukaryota > Viridiplantae > Streptophyta > Polypodiopsida > Polypodiales > Pteridaceae > Ceratopteris > Ceratopteris richardii. The sequence goes on from CM035421.1 coordinate 41,071,409, forward strand.
CGAGGAGTCTTGGTGATTAGCTTGTTTAGTGGTATAGCCAGATGAGCAAGCCACCATAAGTGTCGTCCATGCCATCTTACTTGGCCCATAAAACGCATAACTTCCTTCAATGTAGTGGGCACTGGAGCTTCTAATACTGCCAAAATTTTATCTGGATCCACCTCTATGCCTTGTGCAGATACAATGTGACCAAGTAGCTTGCCACATGAAACCGCAAACAAAGTTTTGTTTGGGTTCAAGCAGAGTCTATACTCTCTGCATTTCTAAAAGCAGCACCGTAAATGGAACAGGTGTGCTATCATCTTACCAAAAATTGAAAAATCGTCGAGATATACTTGCATAAAGGAAGTGAGATAAGGAGAAAATATCTCCTTCATACATCTTTGAAATGTGCTTGGTGCGTTTCTCAATCCAAACCAAATTACCGTACAAGCAAAGACACCCCAGTTGGTAATAAATGCAGTTTTTGGTATATCTTCTTCGGCCATTCTCACTTGGTTGTAGCCGCTGTATCCATCTAGGAATGAATACATCTCGTGGCCTGCTACTCTATCAAGCATGGTATCCAAAAAGGGGATTGGAAAGGGATCCGATACGATTGCTGCGTTTAATTTCCGGTAATCTATACAGATTCGCAATTGCTTGTTTTTCTTTAGCACAATCACAATTCGAGAGATCCATTCGGCATGCTCTACTGGCACGATGAATCCGACTTTCAATAATCTATCAAGTTGTGCCTTAACCTGAGATGCATAATGGGGATTCATCCGGTAGCTGGTTTGCTTTATCGGTCTTGCTTCTGGCTTCAGCATGACTCTGTGTTGGTAGATGCGGGGGTCCAATCCTTTCATGTCTTTGTAGTCCCATGCAAAGACGTCGGCGAATTCTTGGAGTAGCTGGATTAAGCCTGCTTGAAATGTTTTCGGTAAGTTTTGCTTTATCTTCACAGGACGCGGATGATCTTCATCTCCTAAATTGTAAATGATCAGCTGATCTTCGGGGACATAGAACTGTTGATGTTTCTCTATGTCGTCTGTTGGTTTAAGAAGTTGCTGCAGTTCATCGTCATGTGTCGAAGTAGTGTCTTTCTTCTTAGCCTCTTCTGTGATGGGTATTAGTGTACAGATTGAAGTGTTCCAATTATCTACAACGGACTGTAGATCAACAGTCCCTAAGGAAATTAAGTCAGCGTTACTCTTCAGAAATTCTTCTTCTTCATCATCTGACAATCCATCTAGCATATGGACTGGTTTAGCAAGATACGGTCTAGCGTGTAGCTCGCAAGGTTGTATAACATCTAATTTTACCACATATCTACGATTGGCATCTTTAAACGTAAGCTCTTGTGCAGACCAATCCTGTATTACCTTCGCATGCTTCAGCCAAGGTCGGCCGAAAAGAAGGTTATAATCCAAAGTGGATTCCGGTAGATCTAGTATAACAAAGGTCATTTTAAAGGTCGTACCTTGTAAAGTGATGGGTACATTCCGCACAAGTCCTACGGGATGGACTCTTGATTGATCTGCCATTCTGACAAAAAAATTGAACTGGTTGGATTTCGGTCCATCCTAACCTTTTGCATAATGCCGCAGTCGCAATGTTAACACCAGAGCCTCCATCAATTAGTACCTGCGTAATCTTATGATTCTTATACCATACTGTAATCAAGGGAATTGAATGATGAACCGTAGAATCAGGTTCCGGTTGAACTGCTGTTGTCGCTCGAATACAAGAAGGCACCGGACTGAACAGTTGTTGGAACTGTTGTCGAATTCCAGGTGCTAATGCCAATAGTTGACCCAGAGGCAGAGTGATAGATGCCTTAGATAGGATTTCCGAGGCCTGTTGAGATTAGTTGAGAGGCCCCACCGATGCTGAAGTTGATGCCTCTACTGATGCGGAGGTGTCTACGGTGGGTAATGTATCTGCTGATGATGATGTTCCTGCTGCTGACTCCCGTTGTTGTGTTCCTTCGTTTGTTAACGAGGGCTGGGTTACCGGAATTGGCTTTGGGAAGACTGGTGGTTCTGCTGTGGTCCATTGACTAGCCTTGTTGTACATTTTGTGTTGTTCACGTATCCCTGGTTGGAATAATTCTGCTGCCGGCTGTAGTTGTTTACCGGATCGGGTCTCGACTGCAGCAGCCTGTGTTTCCAGCGGTGTGATGTGTACCATGTTGGCCATTGGATTTTGACGTTCCTTCTTCCTTTGATCATACTCAGCTGCATCCTTCCAAAATCTCCTAATATGTCGAAATTCACCACAAAAATAGCAGCGTGGTGGTGGTAAATTGGGATTTTCCGGTGGTGGTCCGTTCTGCCAGCGGTTTGTATTATAGTTGTTATTCCTCTGTCCTCGGTAATTTCGATATCCTTGCTGCTGGTTGTTTCTCATTTGTAGAGGCACATAGTGGTTGGCTGGCTGCCCTTGTTCCTGAGTAATTGCATTGACAGTCGCTGTTCCTTGTACTCTAGCGTTGTATGCGCAATTTTTGGTGGTGTGTCCGGCAATGTTGCAGATAGCGCAGAATGTCTGATTAAGTGCACAATTGGCACTAGTATGTCCTGAATTTTTGCATGTGATGTAGTATACTTGTCCGGTCATATCTTCGGCAACATTTTTGTTCGTTTTTAACCACTCCAAATCTTCTGTAAATCCGCCGACTTTGTTTTCCAGTTGCAGAGTCATTGCGATGACTGCATCGAGAGTCATGGCTCCGACACATCTTATGATCATGATCTGCTTAAGTTGTGGAGTCAAGCCATTGATGAACCATTGAGTGATAACTGCATCTGGTAAGTTAGCATGGGCCAGTGGTAGCTGCCTTAAGTGTGTTCTGAAGAGAGTAGCATACTCCTGTACGGTTTGATTTGCCTTCTGTCTGTTATTCTGCAGATAGTCAAAAATTTCTGCTGGATTCTTTTTTAGCCTGAATCGCTGCAGAAAAGCATCGTTACTGCTTCGTAGGTGTGGAAATGATTAATATCATATTCTGTAAGCCATCTGGCTGCTTCATTGACAAGTGTAGATTGGAAGACAATAGCTTTATATGCCGGATCTAGTGGATGGTTGAGAACTGCGTAGCTTATCTCGAAAGTGCGTATGTGAGCATCCGGATCATCTCCTAGGAATCCACCAAACTTCGTGTACGTCACTCCCGTTGGAGGTGGCTTAGGTGGACATAACTATTGTTGTTGTTGTTGTCCGTTCATTGTGAGTGTATTATACCTTCCATCTGTGTCTCGGGGCTGAATATCTGAACTATCGAAATTTGTATCGTCAGATGGCGCACTTTCCAGTGCGATGATCTTGCTTAATATGCTTCGAATCTCTGTTTTGAACAACTTTCCTTCCTTCTTGATGTCCAGTGTATGGGAACTTGCTTCCAAGCGCGGTGGCTGGGCTGAAGATTCAGCAGAAAATTCTAAACCGTCACCGAAAAACTGTGATTCTCTTACCGAAATATCACCGGAATGAACCGAAATGATGCCCGAATACGGCGTTTTTTCGCCCTCGCCGATTTCATAGACTAGAGTGTTTCTAATCGTAGATGAATCTGAATCTTTTTCCAAGATTGTTAAACTAGTTTACAACTGCGTCTTGGTAGGTTCTAGAATTACTATATCTTCGACAGACTGTGCCGAAATAGTACCGGAATGTACCAGAGGCGTAACCAGTTCTACCGGAATATGACCGGAATCAGTTCTATCGTTCTTAACTTTCTTGACAACTCGGCCAGACCTAGTTGTACTTCTACCTCCGAGAGTTGTCTTTAGTACATTAAGTACTCTAGATTGATGGTTCTTGGGATACGTTTCACTGGATCAAGTAACCGGCATGTATCATTTTTTGTACTAATCGCGTAGTATTACTAACGGAACAGTTTGCAACAATCTGGTTCTGTTGCTACTTCCAATCGAACGATAATCTGGATGCGCGATTCTGACAGACGACTGGCAATCTTGATGCCACCTTCCCACAGACGGCGACAAATGTTAAACGTAAAACAGTGTTTCATCGTAAAATGTGTTAAACTTTGTAAGTATCATTACTCATTGGCCGAAAGTCGTTACCAGACCACCGTGGGTTCTTGGGAGTGGTAGGGGTCTGTTAGACATAGGCCCTGTACTTATTTCCCAAATCTTCGTCACAATAATAAACGCACTAATACACGTCTTTAGCTTAGTTACTAACATCAACTGGACAAGACTCGATTCTATGTACCTGAGTACCAAACTTCTTCAACTGATCTGCTATTGGAACAGAGCAGTAGTCTGAGCTACAGACTCAACAGTAGTAATCAACCAAAGATAACACTTTAGCCGACAGATTCATTCGTCACAACAATTTACAGCGATCTCAAATAAAAGTACACGTATACCGAAAGCACTAGTTAGAACTCGTATTCGGGGTTAATAGATAATGACACCGAATACAATGAATCCAGTAAAACAAACAGAACATACTCCAACAAGACATCAGGTTGCCTATTCAAGTCACATAGTAATATAACTACTCAGACTGACTCAGGATACTTCAACAACTGAAGAACACAGAGCAATACAATACGGTAAGAGTACTCAGACACACAATCCGTTACTCAAACACTCGTTACGGTGAACTTCAGTGTGAGCATACAACGCAGAACTCAATACTAACAGTACTTAGAACTTCACAACAGTGTAAACAATACTCTCAAAAATGTTCAGGCGAACAATCTGGCAATTCCAGAAAAAACGTCTCTCTGACCATTCTCCTTACATTGCTTTATATAGATTTTACAGGATGCGCATACCAACTTTTCGCACG
>CM035421.1:41078717-41096217 GCA_020310875.1 Ceratopteris richardii
CGATATCCGAAATGTGTAGCATACAGAAACTCATGTTTTGTAGGATATCGGCCATAATCCTTTCACTGCATTCATGCAAATAAAAAAGATTACTTTCTTTCATTTTAAGTAAAATAACAAATATGCTTAGAATAACACATACACTTACAAATGTAGCTACAAAACCATGATGGCCCATTTCGCCTAGGTGCGATGTGTGGCCCGATTCAACTCTCTTCTTTGCAGCATCCTCTTTATTTAAAGAAAAAAGAGATACATAAATTAAATGTAAAAAAGTACTAAAATATATGAAAAATATAGATATAAACTATTAATTTGTACACCTTTTATTGAGGAAGTGCCTCGTGAAGATGTAGCTGCTACAAAAAAAAAAATTCACATCTCAGGTGGTATAATAGGAAGCCTCTTATCTTTTTCGGCCATACAATATCTCCTATTAGTTTAATCTCAAACCAAAAAAAAAAGGAATTAGAATATATACACATATATACACACAAATAGACATACACATACCCATATACACATATACATGCAAACATATACACATACATATACACATATACAAACATATAACAAAAACACACATATACATATACACATATATACGTACTCATATACACATGCATGCATATACACTTGTTCATATAAAATACATGCATTTATCCCACAATAATGTGTATTTGTGTATATGTGAATACGTGTATATGTGTAAATGTGAATATGTATGTACGTGTAAATATGTAGATGTCAATGTTTTTGTATGTGAAAAATCAGAGTATTAACATCAAATACCATTATTTATAGATTCGGATCAATCAGATGGAACGCCACTACCATCTCCTAATCGTGCAAGGACTATATACTATAAGTATATCAAAGTTTTAATTTTAAATATATTTGATAGATACATAGCATATATATTTTTCTGTTTCTTGTTATAATCAGATTTTGATCAATTAGAGGGCACTCCACCACCTCCTACCCATGCAACCATTTCACATGTGTCCTTTGATAGGAATCATCATGAATTTTACTATCAAGAGCATATTATATGTTAGTGGAACTCTTGCTATGGCACATATCAAAGACCACGATTGGAATGTATTGAACATGAGGATGAGTTTGGTACTTTTGAGCATCTACCATCACTTGGTCAATGTGATAATGCTTGGGTATGTATTTTTTCTATAAATAAATATCATTATTTTTTTAAAAACCATATAAAAAATTAAATTACTATTGATATACAAGAATACTTGCTTGATGATGATGATAGAGATGTATCAAGATACATAGTTCTCAATGCTATTACTACATTACATGTTGGTGAGGAATTATTAGTCAATTATGGATGGCATAGACCTCCAAGAGCACCTTTTAGCTAGAGAGAGAATGAAAATTTTCTATCCATATTTAATAACTTATATATTTAGTTTTATGTTTAAAGTTTACTTTTTATTCATTTACGGAATACTAATGATTTTTATTCATGTGTGTAGATTCCAACGTATGACGTTGATGATATTCCTCCACATCATTCACAATTGCTAGTAAGACCTCATTTATCAGAAGCTTCTATGAGGACGCTATGCAAAAGTGATCCTATGGAATATACAAGGTTGAAAGATCTATATTGAAAAGAAGATAAAGTACAAGATTTGTGTGACAATGATGAAGATGATGGCATGAAAGATTTTATTGAGGATTTTTATCAAAATGGTAATGAGAGCATTAATATTTTTAAAAATGAGAAATATCTTTGAGAGGAATGCCTAAAGCATGTATATGAAGGAAGTCATTTGAAATGACTAAGTGCAAGCTTACTTATTCTCAATTGTCAAAATTATTTTGGATGGAGTCCTATATCTGTTTCGGCACTATTAAGGTATAATTTTTAATTTTCTATCTAGTTATATATAATGCATAAATATATACATATAAATACATGCATATATAGACATACACATAATTATACATCAATGCATACATTCCTAATGATTGTATTTTATATAGAGTTGAATATGTAGACTCTTTGACATGTCCCCAATGTCAATGTCCTCAATATAAGGATGAAGAAGATAAAATCCACAAAAAGGTATTGAGACATTTTCCATTGTCTCCACGGATTAGAAATATGTTTCAAAGCCCCGAATTATCAAAGCTTTTGACATGGGGACATGATCATAAAAGTACAGATGGAATGATCAAAATTCCTCATGATAGTGTTGCTTTTCAGCATATTGATTCTACACGGCCTGAATTAGCACAAAATCCATAGAATCTAAAGTTAGGATTTGCATTAGATGGGGTTAATCCATTCTCCATGAAATCCAGTAAATGTTCAACATGGCCAGTGGTAGTCATAAACTACAATCTTCCTCCATATGGTAGCATTAAAAAGGAACATTTAATGCTTTCACTTTTAATCCGAGGAAAAAGACAAGTTAAAGATATGAATATATATCTTGCTCCTCTCATTTATGATCTCCAAGACTAATGTAGAGTTATTAATGTGATTGATGTATCGAAAAGCATCAATGAAAGACATATTATGGTTCGTGGTATTGTGGCTTGGACTATTCATGATTTTCGAGGATATGGTGTTTGTTCAGGTATTGATGTAATTTATTTATTCAATATGCATACAAGTAATTGTGATTCAATTTAATTATATTTTTATCATTCTAATGATCGAAGAATATCTACTAAGAGTTATAAAGCTTGTCTATATTGTCGTGATTGGTTGAGACCAATCCACAGTAAGAATCTCAACAAAAAATATTTATCTTCGACGTCGAGGATTCTTGCATGATGATCATCCATTAAGATCTAAAAGAGAAGCGATACATTTTAATGCAAGGCTTAAAATAGGTCAGTGTACAAAATCTATGACGCCCATGGATTGGTATAAAAAATGGACAGATGGACCTCTGATAGATCTAGAATCAGAAGTTTTAAGTGATGATGAAGATAATGAATATGTGAAGAGAGGTATAGGAAAATTGGCACTCATAGAGAGGATATCAACATGGTATTCTTGGAGTATTAGAAAGAGTTAAAAGTATGTCATCTTCTTGATCCTCTACATATATAAAGGAATATTGATTTTTCACTATGGTAGCATCTTCTTGGACAATTAGATACCATCGCATCAAGGAATGATTTGAAAGATTCAAAACTCAAAACCAAAGCTATTGCCAGTTTTTGATAGACATGAATAGGAAAGGACTTATGCACCTACTCCTTGGGTACTTACAGCAAAAGAGATACAAACCATCAACAATAGGATTCAATTGACTCGGACTCCTACAAGATATGGAGCATCTTTCCAAAACATGTTTACTATGGATGATAAGAGCTTATCTCGGTTAAAGACCCATGACTAGCATAAATTTTCTTCCTCTTCCATAGCTTCCTCTATTGAGGCCGCTTCCTCTTTGATTTCTAGGATTCCTTGCAGAATTGTTGATTTCTCTACTCACTTGCAGAATTGTTGTTCTGTCTAATGTCCATCTTATTGTCTCTCTCTGTCTATGTTTCTCTCTATCTATCTCTTTCTCTATTTGAGTTCTCTCTCTCTCTCACTTTATTGCAGGTCATTCAAGAAGCTAACCAAGAAAAAAATATTGCTAACTATTGTAAGTACAATCTCCATTCTTTGTATATCATTTGAATTGTGTTATTTTCATTAGTTAGCATACTCACACTTATTGATATGCATATATACACTTATTCATGATGAAAATGCATGTTCACACATATACACTTATACACAAGCACATACACACACATATACACACACACATACATGTGCACATACACATACACATACACATACACACACATACACATCCATATGCACAAACATTTCTACAACCACCTAAAAAGACTTGCATGCATGCATTATTGCATATATATATATATATATATATATATATATATATATACATACACACACACATTAACATATACTTAAATACATGTATATGCACATCCACATTCATGCTCATGGATGCAAATGGAAATGCATCCACACACACATGTATGTTTCATACATATACACATGCATATACATACACTTGTATATGTTTATACACATACACATACATGTGCATATATGTATATATACACACACATACACATATATAGAGATATATATGCACATATGTACACACACATATACACATACACACACACATGCCCATACATACATATACAAACATACATGCACATACACAGATATACACATACACTTACACATATACATGCACATACATCTACACACACATACACATGCACATGCACATAGACATATACTCACATGTACACTTACACATGCACATGCGCATACATATATGTACACACACATACACATGCACGTGCACATACATACATATATACACTTACACAGGCACATGCATATACATGCATATACACATATACATATGTACATACATTCATATACACACACATATACATGCACATACGTACACACATGAATGAATTATATAATTAAAGTACTAAGACACATGCTTAATATAAATAATAATAACAATCAATAGAACAAAACTTTTCATTACTTAATACCATACACACAATTCAAAGCATAGCTCAAATGAACAATATATAGAGAATATATATATATATATATATATATATATATATATATATATATATATATATATATATATATATATATATATATATATATATATATATATAATCTCTCGTAGGATATCAACCATAATCTTTTCACTATATTGAAACAAATAAAAAAGATTAGTTTCTTGCATTTTAACTAAAATAACAAATATACTTACAATAACACATATACTTACAAATGTAGCTACAAAACCATGATGGCCCATTTGGCATAGGTGCGATGTGTGGCCCGACTGAACTCTCTTATTTGCAACATCTTGTTTATTTAAAATAAAAATAAATACATAAATTAAATGTAAAAAAGTACTAAAATATATGAAAATTATAAATATAAACTATTAATTTTTATACCTTCTGTTGAGGAAATGACTCCTGAAGATGTAGCTCTCTATGAAAAAATTTCCACATCTCAAGTGGTATGTTAGGTCGCCTCTTATTTGTTTCCACCATACAATATCTCCTATTCATTTAATATCAAACAAAAAAAAAAAATCAGAATGCATACACATATATACACACGCATAAACATACACATACCCACATACACATATACATCCAAACATATACACATATATATATGCATACATATACACATATACATACATATAACAAAAACACACATAAACATATCCAAATATATACTTATAACATACACATGCATGCATATATAGTCGTTCATAGAAAATACATGCATATATTCCACAATAATATGTATTTGTGTCTATGTGAATAAGTGTGTATGTGTAAATGTGAATATATGTGTGTGTAAACATGTATATCTCAATGTTTATGTATTTAAAAAATTAGATTATTAATATCAAATACCATTATTTATAGATTCCAATCAATCAAATGGAACTCCACCACCATCTCCCAATCGTGGAATGACTATATATTGTAAGCATATCAAAATTTTAATTTCAAATATATTTCATAGATACATAACATATATATTTTTTTGTTTCTTGTTATAATCAGATTTTGATCAATTAGACACCATGTACTTCCCATGCAATGACTTCACATGTGTTCTCCAATAGGAATTATGATGCGTTTTACTATGAAGAGCATATTATATGTTGGTGTAACTCTTGTTATGGCATGTATCGAAGACCGGATTGGAATGTATTGAACATGAGGCAGAGTATGGTACTTTTGAGCATGCACCATCACGTGGTCAATGTGATAATCCTAGGGTATGTATTTTTTCTAGAAATGTATATCATTATTTTATTTAAAAACCATATACAAAATCAAATTACTATTGATATACAAGAATACTTGCTCAATGATGATGAGGATGATACTTTTTCTCATAATATTAATATACTTGTGGAATATGCAAGGTTGAAAGATCTATATTCAAAAGAAGATAAAGTACAAGATTTGTGGGACAATGATTAAGATGATGGAATGGTCGATTTTATAGAGTATTGGTATCAAAATGATAGCGAAAGCATTGATATTTCTAAACATGAGAAATATCTTCCAGAGGAATGTCTAAAGCATGTATATGAAGGAAGTCATTGAACATGACTAAGTGCGAGCTTACTTATTCTCATCTTAAAAATCATTTTGGATGGAGTAATTTATCTGTTTTGGCACTATTCAGGTATAATTTTTTATTTTCTATCTATTATATATATATATATATATATATATATATATATATATATATATACATGTGTGTGTGTGCATAAATACATGCATACATAGACATACACATAATTATAAATGAATGCATACACACATATTAACATACACACACATATACACACATACATATGTTATAAAATTGGAGACAACCAAAGGATTCAATGGTCTAGATATCTATATGAAAGTCTACAAACCACAATAAACAAAAAGAAAAATAGAAATGAAATCAAATATACATAGCTACACATGCATACATACACATATATATATGGATAAACATACATATACACATGTTATGAGAGTAAAGTCAAATTATACATTCATGTATCGATTGAAGATATTTTGTCCATTTAACCTTTCGAATTGTCCGCCTAAGCTTTAGAATCTTTTTGACACATCTACTTCTCCTGTTCTAGTCGACCTAGTACCTGTGCTACTAACTATTTTATGAACTTTGCATGCAAATATTAAGTATGAGTTAGCTATGGAGGTATTAAGTCATTTGAAAAATAGGAAAAGTAAATTTACCTCCAAGAATTTCAAGGATGGAAGAATAATTTTAAAGGATGGGTGGACACAAAATGTTCATTCAGTGCAGGTTTTTATTTTTACCTTAGCTACTATAAGAACAAAAATTTGCATTGAATGAACACTTCATGTGTGACAATAATTTAGAATTGTTCATCCATTTTCCAAAATCGTTGAGATAAATTTGCCTGTTTTATTTTCAAGAAACCTAATACCTCCATAGTTAGTTCATACTTAATCCTTGTAAACAAAGATGTAAGTCTTGGTTAGCAAGGTAGGTAATAGATTGACTATAAAATGGGAGATAGCCAAACCATTCAATGGCCTAGATATGAAAGTCTGCAAACCACAATATATAAAAACAAAATAAAAAAAGAAATGAAATATACATAGCTACACATGCATACATATATGTACATGCATACATACACACACATACATACACATATCTACACACATACACATACATATATGCATATACATATGCATACATATATATACATACATACACATACACCTATAAAACACATATAGACACATACATACATATACACATGCATATGTATACGCATGCACATGCATATACACATCCACATACTTATAGACATAAGCATACACATATATAAACTTATATGCACACACACACACACACACACACACATATATATATATATATATATATATATATATATATATATATATATATATATATATATATATATATATATATATATATATATATATATATATATATATATATATATATGTCTTCTTTTGATGAACTTACAAGTTATTATCTAAACAGTTTTTACCAAGTCAGAATATTTATGTGTGTGTGTGTGTGTGTCTATTCGTGTATTTGTGTGTGTGTGTCTATTCGTGTATTTGTGTGTGTGTATGCATGTGTACATGTGTGTGTAAATATGTGTCTGTATGTGTGTGTGTGTACCTTGCTTCCTTTGAGGTGTGTGCTAAAACTGGTAGGGTTGATGTCTCTCTCTCTCTCTCTCTCTCTCTCTCTCTCTCTGTCTCTCTCTCTCTCTCGCGTCCTAATCCTGTCATAAATGTGTCGGGAGAAATCAAATTTCTTTTTAACATTTCAGAGGGTCACTTATGTGATGCTCCAAAATATCATGATGTTGAGTATGCAACACTTGAGCATCGCGGTGTGGTCACGATTTGAAGACATTGCTTTCGGCATAAGATGTTTTGAAGAGCCTGAACCGCACCATTCGGGATGCTTCGTGATGTTATTTCTGGGAAAAACCAAAGTCGAAAGGGATTTTTAGGTGCACTTTCCTATTGTGCCAACAAGAGGACGAACACATAGGGACCAAGTGACTACTCTTATGCTCCAGGAAGTTTTGAGGCTTTTGTCAAAGTGCCAAATATTTTACGACCTCATACCCAAATATTTTGTACAAGTGAATGGGTGTTGGGGACTCGTGAGGAGTTGGTGAATGATATAATATCTGAATTGCAACCAGAGAACGATGAGGAATGGTGGACATATGTCTGCATGGGCCGACAGATCCTCATCCCAACTGGCATCTGGGAATGCGGGGAACACAACACCGTGCAGTCATGTGGCGTGTACGGGAGGAGGATTCTAAAAAAAAGAAGAACAGGAGAAGTCGGCTGCCGCTTGGGAGGCATTCAACTCTACCTGCAAGGATGTAAATGTCGGGGCTGCAGAGACGCAGGCAGACCAGAAAGACCACGGGAGTGGCTCTGATAGTGAAGAGGACGAAGCACAGATCTTGGCGAATAAGCCGATCGGGCCCGTGGACCCAAGTAAGTGCACAGCAGCGGGAACTGGTGTGGCCGGTGGTGCAGCTGGGGCTGCTGCATCATTTGTTATAGTCACGAAAGATAGTTACGGGAGGAGAGTTCCCCAGGGGGGTGCTCAGATCAAGGTAAAAGTGACTCCGGCTGCTGGAGTAAGCGAAGGAGGAGTGGAAGCACATGGTGGCTTCAACAGATACAAGAGGATTTTTCTGCTCATGACACAGAAGAGGACGATCTTGCGCTAAAGTCATGATTTATGTGCAGGGATTATGGCAAATATTGTAGGTTTATTGAAGATGCATAAAACATGGCGGAGACCTTCTTCAAAAGAAGAGGTGACTTGATGAAAGGGAATTTTCTGTGCTTTTGAGCGGACAAGTTTCCATGGGAATGGAGGACACACTCCCGGGGTGCCGATCTCTTTCACCTCACGTTCTAAGACTAGATTGATCTGCTGCTATAGAACCTTGGTCTCTCAGGGTTCGATGTTTTTCACCAGTATACCATGCATCCTGACAGCAGTTTTCATTCTGTTGCGGATTATTCTATTTCTGCACCTACTTGATAGCGCTGTTAAATGTCTAATTATGAGTTACATCTAAGCACATTAGCAGTTAACAGTTCAGCAATCTGTGCTTTGCTTCCACGGTCATCAGAAATCGTGCTTGTGCCGATCATAACGTAAATGTGGTACGACAGACTGGAAAGGAGAGGAAGGCAGCTGCAGCCCTGTGGAGGATCACCCTCATAACAAGGACGGTCACACTTGAATCTTAAGGAAAAAAAGGTCTTCACAAAAACTCCGTTAGAAACAGGGACTTGGCATAGCACTCAAAGAAAGAGGACGTTGATCCATGAACAGAAAAAGAAATCATATTGGAAGAAGTGGAGGGAGGCAACTCCTACGCTATTGACCATGGTTCTGGAAAAGAATGTCAGCTCAATGTATGCATGGATCTTGACAAATTTTGCATACAAACTGACACCAGTACTGAAGACTTACAGTAAGTAATGACTACTCATTCGTTGTATATTAAGTTGAAATGATTATATCACTCTTGAAAGCTTTTCATGATTTCATCATCTATCAAACGCTTTAGGGAACTTTCATCTTTAAAACTCTAGATTTCATGAGGCAGATTCTTAGTTGTTTTAACGCCTTCAGTACATTGCATGAAGGTCGAAGTACAGTGTTGTTAAATTGCATTGTGGTTTTGAATGATACAGGGAGGTGATTGTGCTGTGAACTTCCAACGCATAAGAAAATAAATAAATAAACAAATAAATTTGAAAGATGTCTTTTCGAAGTATCTAAACACACAAGATATTCATACTTTATATAATGTGTAACTATGTTTGTTTGCTACCTGTGATATCATGTATGCAGTTCAAAGTGATTCATATTTTCAATAACATAGATTCATTTGTAACCAAAACTTGAGATGAAAGAAATCCATGAAAGCTCCACAGATTCGCTTTGAAAAAAAAAAAAAAAAAAAAAAAAAAAAAAAAAAAAATGCAGGGCTTCACAGATTCTCTTTGTAACCTTTGTTGAAGCTCAAATCCTCTGAGCTTTGTAGTTTCTCTTGATGATTGCCGCATTTCCTTAATGGAAATGTTTCACAGGTTTTATTTTCAAAAGATTCGTGAATAAGGGAAAGTGTAACTTACGGTGCTCTTATGTACATTTCATAAACAGAAGAACCTTTGCCTTTTCTTTCCCAAGTGATGAGTTCATCTGATTAAATGAAAGGGAGATCTTTGCAGGCATTTCTTTTACTTCTCAAAGAATCTTGGAAACTATGCTAAGATTTCCCTATTGGAATTGCTTTGATTCTCAGGGAAAGAAGCTACCCAAAGTGTTAACATCATCTTCTTCTTCGGTTGATTCACTGTTAGGTGCAAATCATTGTTTTGTCTCATATTTTCGTCTCATGATACTTCTGTCGCTTAGCTTAACTAAAGTGTTTGGGCTCCATTTCTTTTCTAACGGCTAAGCCAAAGTTTTCTTGATCATACAAATATCTTAATTGAAATTATTTCCCTTGTGTAAAAGGATAAGGTGAAAATTTTAAAAGGAGGAACTAGATCCGTGATGGATACATGCTTGTACTAGGATCTAATCTCCAACATATCTTTGTGATACATTGAGGAATTTACATAAGTTTAAGATTCCCAGTGTGCAAACCTCTTGTGCAAAATGAATGCTAAGAAGAATGATGAGTGCCGCATGTGGTTTCATTTGAATAAAGGGCCAAGATAGGAAAACATTTACAAATTTAGAGAGGACATTTCCCCTTCATTCCTTCCATTTTGTTCCAATCCATGTGTAAGCTTAAGCTTCCCCAAGACAAGATACTCACCTTATCTCACCCTCCTTTATATAAATCTCCGCGACAAACCTGGTGAACCCGACGTGAAAGGAGGGGGTGAGTGAATTATAGAGCCACAAAGATTAGCATAATCAAAATGGAAGAGATCCTAGCTCAATTCCTACGATTTCAAGAAGAAGATAGGCGTCAAAAAGCCATCCAATCACTTCATGAACGTCTAGTCAATCGGTGTGGTTTTTTCAATGGTAAGAATGTCTCAAAGTTCTGCAAAGAATATGAACTCGAGGCCAAATATCTAGGTGTCGGATTAAGTCCAATGACGGAAAAAGAACTATGCGAAAACTTTATCTATGTGTCGGGATATGACATGCGAGACCAAATAATGCGAATAAATCAAACGACATGGTCCCAATACAAAGCGACACTCCTCAAGCAGTTTATGCTAGAGGATCTTGATAAAGTAACTCGTAGATCTTTCCTAAGGTGGGTTCATATGCCCAAAGACCAACCAATTCTTGAGATCAAAGAAGAGTTTGAGCGACAATATGATGATCTTTCTGAGCACGATAAGAGGTGCATAAGTCATGAAAGGGTTTCGTTGTTTCTTCGAACAATCGATGTTAATGCCCGAGAGGAGTTAATTCCACTTCTACAAGATATAGACTCCGACTCAGGACTCACAGAGAATTGGATGCTCGTCCATGAAGCTGTGATGAAATACGTAAAGAAACAACAAACAATAGAGAAATTTTTAAATGATTGGAGAACAGATCTTCAAACAGATGAAAATTATAATCATGTTCCAAGCATTTTACCAATCGTGAATAATGTTCAAGTCCATGAGGTTGTAGAGACCCCATTTGGGCATGAAATAGATATGCATGGGCTTGATATCCATAGTGATGATGGGAAATATGAAGAAACTTCTAAAAGTGCGATTGATGTAACCTCAAAGGTTACAAGGTGCCAAGAGCCCCTAGACTTCTTTACAATGATTATATCTTTAGGTGCCATAAGTGGACAAAGCCCGAAGGTGGGAGGATCAAAGGAGCAAGTGGAAGCTAATCAAAATCAAACCAAACTAAATCAAAATCAAACCAAACAAACAACAAACATAAAACAAAACAAAAACCAACAAAATCCAACAAGAAATCAAGATGAAGCTTCCTCTACTCTGATAAATTCCTCACATCGAATAAAAGATAATCAAACAAATCAAGAAACATATCAAGATGCAAACAAAGAGATAGAGATATCTAGAAGGCTCATAGGTGACCAAATAGAGATAAAAGATGAGATACAAATAGAGAACCTAATAAATATGTCTGAAGATCGAGCTCGAGATGCATCCTTACATGGTGACATCGGGCAAGATGTGGAGTATGATTGGATGTCACTTGATGGTGATGATCCTTTTCTAACACAAGATTCGGATAGAACTTCTGATCTAATGACTGAATTACATGAAGGAACTCCCATGGAACATGATGTTGAATCTAAGGACCTGTCAATAGAAGATCCGATGGGTAAGAAAATGGATATGCAGGAATCCGCATTATACATGCATACAGAGATGCAAGAAAACGAACTTACTTATATGAAGGAGGACATGCAAATAATGAGTCCTCCAGAGGTTGAAATGTGTGATGACGAAGATGAGTATGATGCTAATCTAGAGGATGTACAAATGATAAGTCCTCTAGATAGTGATGTGTATGGCGATGGTGATAAGCATGATCCTAATCCTACCGATAGTCTAGATCAAGATCAAGATACTGATATTCTTTTGAGTGATGTCACATTGGACAAAGATCCCACACATAAAAAAGAGGATAAGTTGGATGGAGTTCAAAATAATGATATGTATGTAAATGAAGCTACATTCTATGAAGAGAGAAATATGAATGAACATGAGGAGGATGGGAAAATACCATTGATCATTTCTCTAAATACTGATATGTATGTCAAAAATAATCATGTTGAGTTGAGTCCACACGTTGAAGAAATTGAGCATAAAGTGGCAGATGAAATGTTTATTGTGACATATGATAAATCAGATGCGTGTATAGCATTGAAGGATATCCAATGTAAAACTATTGAGTCAAACAATTGCAACGATGAAGCTCAAGTTGATTTGGATGCGTATGTTGAGATTCTCATACATGATGAGATTCTTGAGCAAGAATCAGTGATTGAAGAATCAATGCTTGAAGAAGGTGGACTAAGTACATCCTCAGAAGAGAACGAGCAAGAATTGATGGAGATGGATGTAGAATCCTATGATGACATTTTGGATGAAGAAATTGAAGATCAAGATTTTCTTGAATATGAGGATATGGATTCCATTCACATTGAGGGAGAAATATTTTGGGAACATAACAAAGACAATGATGAAGAGTTCCTGGAAAGACTAGAACAAGAAGCAGATACCATAATTAATGGGACTCAAGTAGAAAGGAATCGTGATAGGTTGGAAGATAAAAATGATTATGTATTATCATCTGAGCATGATGATCACTTCTATTTGATGGAGGAATTTAATGAATCTAATCAATACGTTTATTTCGATGAAGATGAAGAACATATTCGAAATGATGCAATTGAAATTCGAAATGATGCAATTGAAGATATTTCCTCAAATGATTCCAAGCATGAAATGAATCAAAATCCATGCTTGCACGGAATTTTTAAAAATGATTTAAGCATATTAAAAATCAACACTCTATATTCGTGTGTGTTTGACTCATCGAGAGTAACCTCACATGAGAGGATCATGAATAAAGGAGACTATGCCCAAACGATTGAAACATGGATGTTTGAATTTTCTAAAAGCTATGTATGCCAGTCAAGCCTACAAGGAATGGACGAGCAAATGAAATGGCTTGTCCACATATCTAACTTGTTTAAGAATGCTACTTTGATTGATGCAGTTCAGAGATGGCTTCTTTTCAAGCACAGTTTCTTTGGTGACCATATATCAAGGGAGATGGGTCTGAAGGGAAAAGCCCTAATAAATGAAAATTAATAATACCAAAAGGAAATTTGTAAATAAAAATGTATATAACTTGTGTTTTTTGCTTTAATCTTAAGATAGATAGAAGAAACCAAATAAAACTAAAAATGCAAGAAATTAAAGTGGGAACACCTATGGTAATGAATGCATGTTGGATGAGTAGGTTTGAAGTCAAAATAATTCAAATAGATATTTTTAATGTTCAAATAAATGAAGTTTTTTAATATGTGATTCTTGAATGTGATGCTACTAATTTCTCTTATGTAGTTTTGAGAACAGGTGTTGATATGGAGCTAATTGGAGATCTAGGAGTTTGATGGATTGTGCAGGAGGCAACCACTTTCAAATTACATCTTTATGTTTTATTGCAAATGGTTTTTGAAGTTCTTTCATGGACTGTATATGTATAAAATGTCATTTTGATGTGATGTTTCTCATGATTTGTTTAGTTTCTATGAGTGCAGGAATGATCAAGCGAAGCCAACGGAGATGATGACTCAAGAACAAAGCCGTGAAAATCTTTTTCATTAGCTATCGTGCTTTAATCCTGATCTTTTCTTTGCACCATCTTTGAGATGCATTGCATGCCAAATATGCATGTAAAAATATATAGAATCACGTCTTTGAAATTCCGTAGAAGCACGTCCATCTGCACAATTAGATAGGTAAATATCATTGAAAAATAATAAAGCAAGTTTTGAGTGATAAGAGGGAATAGTTCTGAGTAAGGGAGAGTGATTGCATCTGTAAGAGAGTGGAGTTGTGAGTGATGTGAGCGTTGCTTAGATACCATAAAACCTTGATATTTTTGCACCATTTTGTTTCCCTTCATGCACCTAAAACATGCATAAATGAAATGTAAAGAGCACGAGTGATATTTTGGTTAAAACCCATAGTTGCACGAGTGATTGCACTTGTATTGAATTGTATATCCATGATGAAAATGTGAGTTCAATTTGAGTGTACATCCTCAACACCGAATTCCTAATACCTCCCTTATTTGCACCATGCTGTTTCTTATGCACTTAGAGTATGCATATGTAGGGCTCATTACATGGCCGTGCATAGGCACATTTGTTTTAACCCATGCACTTGATTTCGCTCAGATTTGGATTCTTGAAGGCTTGCAGATACCGAGATCGATGGTGGTACATCCGGAGGATGTACAGGTTCAGAGGGGGTGGATGTGGTCACGATTTGAAGACATTGCTTTCGGCATAAGATGTTTTGAAGAGCCTAAACCGCACCATTCGGGATGCTTCGTGATGTTATTTCTGGGAAAAACCAAAGTCGAAAGGGATTTTTAGGTGCACTTTCCTATTGTGCCAACAAGAGGACGAACACATAGGGACCAAGTGACTACTCTTATGCTCCAGGAAGTTTTGAGGCTTTTGTCAAAGTGCCAAATATTTTACGACCTCATACCCAAATATTTTGTACAAGTGAATGGGTGTTGGGGACTCGTGAGGAGTTGGTGAATGATATAATATCTGAATTGCAACCAGAGAACAATGAGGAATGGTGGACATATGTCTGCATGGGCCGACAGATCCTCATCCCAACTGGCATCTGGGAATGCGGGGAACACAACACCGTGCAGTCATGTGGCGTGTACGGGAGGAGGATTCTAAAAAAAAGAAGAACAGGAGAAGTCGGCTGCCGCTTGGGAGGCATTCAACTCTACCTGCAAGGATGTAAATGTTGGGGCTGCAGAGACGCAGGCAGACCAGAAAGACCACGGGAGTGGCTCTGATAGTGAAGAGGACGAAGCACAGATCTTGGCGAATAAGCCGATCGGGCCCGTGGACCCAAGTAAGTGCACAGCAGCGGGAACTGGTGTGGCCGGTGGTGCAGCTGGGGCTGCTGCATCATTTGTTATAGTCACGAAAGATAGTTACGGGAGGAGAGTTCCCCAGGGGGGTGCTCAGATCAAGGTAAAAGTGACTCCGGCTGCTGGAGTAAGCGAAGGAGGAGTGGAAGCACATGGTGGCTTCAACAGATACAAGAGGATTTTTCTGCTCATGACACAGAAGAGGACGATCTTGCGCTAAAGTCATGATTTATGTGCAGGGATTATGGCAAATATTGTAGGTTTATTGAAGATGCATAAAACATGGCGAAGACCTTCTTCAAAAGAAGAGGTGACTTGATGAAAGGGAATTTTCTGTGCTTTTGAGCGGACAAGTTTCCATGGGAATGGAGGACACACTCCCGGGGTGCCGATCTCTTTCACCTCACGTTCTAAGACTAGATTGATCTGCTGCTATAGAACCTTGGTCTCTCAGGGTTCGATGTTTTTCACCAGTATACCATGCATCCTGACAGCAGTTTTCATTCTGTTGCGGATTATTCTATTTCTGCACCTACTTGATAGCGCTGTTAAATGTCTAATTATGAGTTACATCTAAGCACATTAGCAGTTAACAGTTCAGCAATCTGTGCTTTGCTTCCACGGTCATCAGAAATCGTGCTTGTGCCGATCATAACGTAAATGTGGTACGACAGACTGGAAAGGAGAGGAAGGCAGCTGCAGCCCTGTGGAGGATCACCCTCATAACAAGGACGGTCACACTTGAATCTTAAGGAAAAAAAGGTCTTCACAAAAACTCCGTTAGAAACAGGGACTTGGCATAGCACTCAAAGAAAGAGGACGTTGATCCATGAACAGAAAAAGAAATCATATTGGAAGAAGTGGAGGGAGGCAACTCCTACGCTATTGACCATGGTTCTGGAAAAGAATGTCAGCTCAATGTATGCATGGATCTTGACAAATTTTGCATACAAATTGACACCAGTACTGAAGACTTACAGTAAGTAATGACTACTCATTCGTTGTATATTAAGTTGAAATGATTATATCACTCTTGAAAGCTTTTCATGATTTCATCATCTATCAAACGCTTTAGGGAACTTTCATCTTTAAAACTCTAGATTTCATGAGGCAGATTCTTAGTTGTTTTAACGCCTTCAGTACATTGCATGAAGGTCGAAGTACAGTGTTGTTAAATTGCATTGTGGTTTTGAATGATACAGGGAGGTGATTGTGATGTGAACTTCCAACGCATAAGAAAATAAATAAATAAACAAATAAATTTGAAAGATGTCTTTTCGAAGTATCTAAACACACAAGATATTCATACTTTATATAATGTGTAACTATGTTTGTTTGCTACCTGTGATATCATGTATGCAGTTCAAAGTGATTCATATTTTCAATAACATAGATTCATTTGTAACCAAAACATGAGATGAAAGAAATCCATGAAAGCTCCACAGATTCGCTTTGAAAAAAAAAAAAAAAAAAAAAAAAAAAAAAAAAAAAATGCAGGGCTTCACAGATTCTCTTTGTAATCTTTGTTGAAGCTCAAATCCTCTGAGCTTTGTAGTTTCTCTTGATGATTGCCGCATTTCCTTAATGGAAATGTTTCACAGGTTTTATTTTCAAAAGATTCGTGAATAAGGGAAAGTGTAACTTACGGTGCTCTTATGTACATTTCATAAACAGAAGAACCTTTGCCTT
>CM035421.1:41101217-41126217 GCA_020310875.1 Ceratopteris richardii
ATCAATGCTCAGGTGATAGATGTGTATACTTATATGCACAGTTGTAGATGTACGAGAACAGTGGGATAAGAGCGTTCGTCCTACTCAAAACTCTTTTGCTTACCCTCAGTCAACCGACTTCACGTCTTCTCTCTCCTTTCATCGAGAACATTGCAACAACGTGTCTCTTCCCCCCTTTGTGGAAAATGTGGAATCTCTCCCTCCTCCTATACCCTTGTTCCCCCCCCCACCTCAACACACACACCCTCGCCGGCTTCCCAGCCCAAAGGGCATGTGCGGTTCTTCTAGACGCTCATATGGGGTTTTTTTCCCATGCCATTTAAGCGTTTTTTTTGGAAACGAACTGGAGTTTTTCTTGTGGAACCCCCCCCCCCCCCC
Source organism: Ceratopteris richardii (assembly GCA_020310875.1). Classification (NCBI taxonomy): domain Eukaryota; kingdom Viridiplantae; phylum Streptophyta; class Polypodiopsida; order Polypodiales; family Pteridaceae; genus Ceratopteris; species Ceratopteris richardii. The sequence goes on from CM035421.1 coordinate 41,101,596, forward strand.
CAAAAAAAAAAAAAAAAAAAAAAAAAAAACCCTTTCGTAGTAAGAATCCATCTTTTCGAGCTAACATGTTTCAGCCCATCATGCGTGGCAAAACCTGAATCTCTTAGTGTGTGTGCGTGTGCATGGAGAGAGAGAGGGAGAGAGAAATATATATATATATATATATATATATATATATATATATATATATATATATATATATATATATATATATATATATATATATATAGAGAGAGAGAGAGAGAGAGAGTTCTATAAAAGGGTTGTATGTGCATGTGTATGAAATATATACATACCTTTATATATTCCATACACATGCACATACATACATATACATCACACATGCATCAATATGCACATGCATGCATACATATAACACATACATGCATATATAAAAATATGTATACATACATACATGCATGAGTACAGATGCATACATGCATACATACATGAAAATGGATATTCACACACTCATACACATACATACATATTCATATCAGTGAGACATGCATACAAACAAAAGCATACATACGCATGCATGCGTCCTGGCCGTCATACACACACGTGCATAGTTTGCATGCATATGCACATATATACATATGCATGATACACATGCATACATAGATGTGTGCATACATACATACTTGCATGCATCATTCGCACATATATATAAACATTCATGCACGCCTGGATGCACACATACATGCACATGCATAGACACACATCACACATGTATGCAAACATACATACATACATATGTATGCATAGACATACATGCAATCATGCATACACACATGCATAAAAGCATGTATATACACATAGTCTCATAGATGCATAAATAGATGCACATACATACGTATGCTCATCACACATACATATACATACATACATACACTCACACATACACATAACGCGCATATACCTTAAACACACAGACAAACACACATGCACACATGCATGCATACACACACATGCACAATGATACATGCACAATGCATACATGCACACATGCATGCATATACAGAAATCTATATGTCACATGAACATGCACATGCACATCACACATGTGTAAGCCTCCGGATTGACAATTGTAAATGGTTTTTCCTTTTCATATTCCGCACGAACCGAAAGGTCACTGCGAGGAAATGTAATTTCTTATAAATCAATGAACAGGATGCTTCGAGGACGACCAGAGAATCGCCAGACTGTCTATCTGGGCGATATGTCTGTGTAGTTTCCGTTGTGTTGTTTTGATAACTCTGAGTCAGCTTGTGTCATTCTGTTTTGTTTGATTATCTGCACCTGTATGGTAGAGATTGGTTACGGTAACGTTTACATTAAGTGAAGTATTGAATCGTTGATCTCTAAGTTGTTTACTGTAAGTCTGTGTTACGGTAATGTTTATCCTTGCGTTGTGTACTAAGATATATTGATTGTAATACGACTAGTAATTTTGTAAAGGAATGAGCCCGAGTTTCTGTTAGTAAGCTGGATTAGCAAAATTGTTTTGAACAGAAGATCATGTGTGCGAGTTAATTTGTGAAAATCAAGTATAGGGCCTCTCTTTAACAGACCCCTTCCACTCCCAAGGACCCGAATAGAGCTTAAACGTGTCTCTGACGGCAAATTCGTATTTAACAGTGGCGCCGTCTGTGGGCCATGAACGTAAGCCGCCTTTTCTTATTGATTCTGCTCATGCATGCACACCATAGTTTTGAAGGTTATCATCTCAATATCGCACGATGATTAACAAACTCAATTGCCTCCCACTGCCAAGTATCTACTTAACCTTTTTCGTTTCCCTGTTAATCGCTATTGTGTCTGCGTGCTTTGTGTACTTTGTGTTTCCTGTAATCCCTGTGTCTGCTTGCTATTCGTGTGCGCATCATGGAAGCGTTAGCAAACTTTGCTGCATTCCGTGACGGACTCCCTACAGATGTGGGTGAGTTCTTGCGTGTCCGTGGGTTGGCCAATTTTGCTGAATTGCCTTAGCATTCAGTGGAATTTCACCCATTTTACGCCCAAATCATTGCCGCCATCGCTACCACACCTGCTACGGAGCAGAGTTGGCCAATTACTTCTGTACCATCTTGGATAGTAATCACCCTATAGTCCTTTGCTGATGCTTTCCGACTCTCTCCGGAAGGTCCAGAGAATGGCCCTAATTTGTCGATAGCTACAATGATTCAATTGTTTCCCAGATATTCTTCGAATGAATATGCCATACTTTGTCGTCCTGAGCCTGAAAGAATAGCCCTGCAATTTTTAGTAGCAATACTAAATTTGCAAAAATGAACATATGGGATATCTCGCCCATTTTACTCAATGATTGATATGGCTGTTAGGGAGCCTATCAATTTTGCTTCATATTATTTCTCGCGCATTCACCGTGAATGCATTTTGGTAATTAAACAGGTCAACCAAGGAGATTTGCCGCCTTCCCGTCTCCCCCACATACTAAGTTTCCTGTTTCCGGCCTTACAAGCAGCGGAACTGCCTCCAGGAGGTCCAATTTTGCATCATGAAGAATCCGCGCAAATCTTGGAAGATGATGAAGAAGATGAGGAAGAAAACTTCCAGCTACTCCGCCGAAAACGCATCAGAATAAGTTCATCTGACAGTCAAGTACAGGGTTCGGCCGTAGGAAATGAAGCCGACAACAATGCAGAAGAGACTTTTCATGACACAGCTACTTCGATGCATCATGATTCATCAGTGCAGTCATCTCCAGACCAGCAACAAGATAAAAGTGTTTCAGCTGATGATAAAGACATATCTTCCAAGGACGAATCTCAGCAGTAGTCCAAACAAAAGGAACAAGAAGATACGGAGGTTGTTGTTGCCGAAATTTTGGCAAAATTGATTGAGGCAGTAGAGTATGCAGTTGTTCAAACTCAAGTGACTACGTAGCAATCCACCGAAAGAGTATTGATGGCTTATACTTTGTAACCCACTCCTCCACCCGAACCTCCACTCAAACCTATTGCTCCCATTCCACCAATTGTACCTGATGCACCCGACTCATCATCCTCTTCACCGAACCATTCTCCACCCAATTCCCATCAACTCCTCACCACTTCTTCATCTCAACCACGTCCTTCTCTTCTGTTTCCTTCGCTGCCTGTATTTAGTGAACTCGCATCCATAGTTCAGATGTTGATTCATCTATCGCAGCAACTAATCAGCATAGATGAAAGACCCAAAGCCTCGACCAACAACAACCATGTGCCTTTGGCATAACCCTATCTTTTGCACCATTTAGGTCATACACTTCCAAAGTATGCATTAACATAGGGCCACACTACATGGCTATGCATAGACATAATTGAGCAATCTGAGGCACATGAGATGCACTTGACATATGTACACTATTTTAGTGCTATTAACCACTATCTTCTCATTTGTGACATTGTTCCCAAAAAAACAAGAAGAAGAAGAAGAAGAAGAAGAAAAAGAAAAAGGACGATGTGCTTCATGAATCTTATCAGTGAACCATGAGCAAGGACATCCATCAAGAATGGAAGACAAGCCAATGGTCATGATGGGCATACAACATGAAGAGATAAACACGGACCGACCTTTCACCATCGTAAGCATACTTCCACAACACTATAACCATGATAGATTAGGAAACCTCTTCGTCGGCATACCCTTGAGCACTTAGATCAAGACCCCATTTCTTGTACCATCCTTCTTCCAATGCGTTTCCCAAGTACGCATACATAGGGCCACATGACAAGGCCATGCACAAGACACATACCTTTTTTAACCCATGCACTAGCACAGTTACCCATCCTTCATTATAGGTCACAAGTACTTGTCATCATACTATCAAGCTTATGTTTCAAAGATCTAGAGGACATCACAAGTACAACATAAGTACCTATAAAGCAATTCAGAGTTGACAACCACTCATGATTCACATTGACAACCTCTTTTGAGCAACTAGCAATCTTGGCAAGCATACAAATACACCATCCAGCTCAAACTCAAGGAAGAAGTATATACAATGGGACCAAAACTCACATAGGCTAGTACTGGGAAATTGAAGAACTACACACTCGACTAAGTTACATTTTGAAGATGGACCGCTCTTGTTGATACGTCATGGACACCACCTCTCAAAGCACTACATGGAACAACCAATACAAAAAGGTTCTGTCAAGGACGACAGACTCAAGAGGAGGGGGGGGGAGTGTTGAAGCTCAAGGTCAAGGACAAAGTAGAGGAGGACATCAAAGAGGTTGACACACAAGAAGACAGAGCATATAGGGAGCTCCAAGAAGCACATGTCAAATTTTTCTAAGAACACCCCATCAAAAAAGTGATTTTTATCACTAAAAACCACTATAAATACCATTTTTCATTTTTGTAACTCCATTTTGTTCAAGCCAAGAGTCCTCGAGGTTGAGGAGTATTAAAAGTACCATCCTACCGATTTTCCTATTTTTTAGACTCCATTTGAGCCCCCAAATAAGCCCTAGAACCTAGTTTTTTAAATTAGGCAAGACATTAGGTCTGGAAGGGCCAAAACTACTCAAAAAACTATAAAAAGGGCTAGAGAGCTCATTTTTGAGGTTAACTTGTTGTAGATTTGAGCTTTGTAAGAGAACTCTTTTGTAATCAAAGCTTTCCATTGTTCAACTCTTTGCTCTTACCTTGTGCACGTGTGTGTGTATGTGTGTGCATGCTTGTGTGCTTTCACTCAAGAACTTGTGCCATCACCTACTCACGGTATTCATACCATTCCTCACATCTCCGCGGATTAACATTTATGCAATGAATCTCCTCACATTGGTACTTACCACTGTGCTAGAGTGACACTCCAAGAGTTGAACCTGATGTAGAGCGATTCAATTGCCCTAGTGATAAAGATCCTCGACTCTCCACCCATACCTTCAGTTCATAGAAATGACTTTCACACACTTCTAGAACTGTTTATATTTAGCACTTTAAAAAAATAAATGCAAATATATTTTCATTGCACAAATCCATAACCTCCACTTCATATAAGAATTCTAGGTACTCATTTTCCAAGTTTGTGTATACTTGCATTGCTTCATGCACATAAAAAGAAAGATTGATTCTTGACATTATTTTGTTCAGTCATACTTTGAATTTAGTTTAAATGATTCATTTTGATAACTCTTTCAATCGTTGTTTGTATTAAAAAATTAATATTGTCATAGCTTAGATAATAGGAACAAAAACATTAAAATTATCATAAAGAAATATAAAAAGATGAAAAGTTAAAGAACTAAAATAGATTAAGTTTTTAAAATTAAAAAGTAAAAAGAAATCAAATTTTAAATTCAAAAACGAAATTAAGAGGAATCAAATTCAAGAAAGAAATCAATTCAATTAATCAAGATCAAAGGATAAATCAAGTCAAGTACAAGTGAATTAGTTTCAGGAGATCAAAGGTAAATTAAGATAGTTAGACTTGATCAAAGTAAGAAGAGAAACCAACTAGCTAAAGAAATTCATAATCACTTTGATCCTAGAAGAAGAGTCTATTTAGGTAGTTTATTTGAAATTTGAAAAGGGAAATTCAGGCTTAATGCCACTCCTAGATCGAGACTCATGTAGTCTCTCCTCAAAGATCTACTCCTAGCTAAGAGAAATAGTCAAGACACTTATTGTCGACATTGTCCTTCCAACTAAGGCAAATAAAAGGAAACAATTTGAGGAAGTATTCAAAGAAATAAGGATAGAAAAAGAAGGATTAGGAGTTGTACAAGCTATCTTAAGTTACAAGTGTAAGTTTATTGGGTTAAACATGAATAAGTACTTGGACATATTTGAAGACCACACTCACATTCATGGAAGAGATATTGTCTCACGTCTTCACTTAGGTATGTTTCATGGTCAATTTTAGCATCCATCTGAATAGACATAGAGGACACTTGGAGGGTTTTTAGAAAGGAATTACATAAACTCTTCTATCTATAAGATTTCAATTAGCACAAAGGAGAGGATTATTTGCAATGGGTTCGTTCCCCAAAACCCACTACATCTTTGACACACCTATTGAACACATTCCTAAGGAGGTATGCTAAGCTTCGTGAATATGATGTAGACTCTTTAAAGCCTGATGTGGTGGTTCCATTTCTCAAGATTTTTAGTCTCGATATAAGACTAAAGTTGAGAGAAGGATTGAGGAAGTTGGAAGGAAATTCAGACCTCAAGAAGCTTGGCCAACAATTACGAGAGAAGTAGAGGTAGTTTCCTAGATGAGCAAATGTTAGGTATTGATTTATGATAGGCTTGTACCAAATGCTCCATTATAGCCAAAAGAGGCACGTGCTCTAGTAGGATCGAATGTGTGTGCACCAAAAGCTTTGGCTAATATTCCAGCTACTTCACATACCACTGGATTTACAATTAGGGATCCTTAACAAGCAGCTAGAAAATGTTATGAGAATGAAAGACTCTTTTTCCACATAAATGCCTAGATTACATAATAACATGTACTCCATCGGCTATCAAGATCCCATCCCTACTTAATCAAGCACTACTTACATAGATCCAATCTAAAGAAATACAATGTAAATGTCTAATATATAGGAATATCCAATGCCTCAAATTACACCTCTAGCGCAACCCACTACTCAAATGGCCCCTATTCAGCTAGTTAAGCCCATATATTAGAGAAATATTAGGCCATTTGATAGACCAGAAGATGGGAATTTTGAGGATCAAAGGGGTGTGTCTAGTGTGATGCACACAAAAACTGTTCTTATTCATGTGAAGAGCTAAAGTAGGATAAAGAACAAAAGTTAGTGACAAACATAGATAAAAAGGTTTTGGACTATAGGAGTCAGCTTCCTCTACATAAGAATTGGGGTAAGGAATTAATGAAGAAGGCATATAAGAACCTATCAAATACTAATGCTACCACATTGCATCCTAGTTACAACCACTAGAAGAAGGAAATGAAGAATCCACTAGGCCACAACTCGAAAAGAATTACTCAATAGAAGCTCGAGTTAGAGCCAAATATGTGATGATGTAGAAGATTGCATGGACTTCTCCTCTAGATCCACTTTCGTTACTCTCAGACATAGCTAATGTTGAGGATAATAGGAGATGAGATGAAATGCAAGAAGAGGCTAAAGCGAGGAAGAAGACTAACTAGAAGAAAAAGTAAAAATGAAGAGGAAAAGGCTAATAGAATGAGAAGAAATTCCACTTTAACGAGCCTCTTTCTTCTCAAGAAGATGCAGAAAGAAAGGAAATAAGAGAGGGTAAAAGGCAAGTGAAGCCAATTAAAATTTAACAAACAATTCAAGTTAATGAAAGGAACCAAGTGACTAGTGGAAAGACAAAAAATGTTGAAGAAAGAGAAAAGCGAAAGAAGAAGAAAACTCCTAAAGTTGTGCTAATTTCCAAGCTTCATAAGAAAAAACAATGCAAAGGACATTGAAATGATATTTTAATGAAGATTCAAGTTACAGTGTCCTTGGAGAAACTCTTCTCAATTGCAAACCTTGAGTTGAAGGATGGTTTTATTACACTGATTGAAGATAGAAATCGAAGAGGCATGTGAAGGCAATCATGTTATGAACGAAGAAGTTGCATTGTGTGACTCCTATGATGATGAAGTTTATGAGAATGGGACATGTCAAGCAAATAAGAAATCTCTAGGATGAATTAGACTTGACGATGATACAAAAAAGTTTGAGAGTGATTATAATAAAAAATTGTCAACAAGAGGGAAGATAAAAGTAAAAGTAAGTTTATGAAATGAGGGAGATTCATATTTAGGCTTGACCTTGATTGATTCAGTATCAGAGGCAAATCTGATATCCAAGAAGCTCTATGACAAGTTCAAACGGCCCATAGACAAGAAACATGGCTTGAGGATGAGGACCGTAGAAAATGGCTCTATAGCTCTTCTAGGAGCATGTTCTTTTGTACGAATGACAATCGGGGGTGTTTATGAGAAATTCCACTTCTTTGTGTAGGACAACTTTTCGTACAACGCCATTCTTGAGCTACCATTCAAAGGTAAAATTTGACTACAAGCAAAGGCAATGAATTATGGATCTACATATGCAAGAACCCGATTGCGATCCGGGTTGAACTCGTTACAAGTCATGATAATTTTCCCAAATCATGTGAGAAAGATAAAGAAACTAAAAAAACACCCCATTAACTCTTACGATCATGAGAGCGATAATTGTGCATCGCTAAGAGAGTATGGGGCATGTTTTGACCAAACGTTTTACTAGAGTCCACCATTGAATGAGACAATGGAGGGAAATGGTTTTGAATGGGAGCTTGTACATAGTTTTCAAAGTAAGTCTATATATTTTTCTGACTTCAAGTTACTTCTTTCGGAAAAAGAAAACATTTCAAATAAATTTAGAAAAAGTATATAAAAATTTACAAAAAAATAGGATTGATATTTCCTTATGAGAGGATTGATAACATAATTGAGTTGGAAACTAGTTTGACTGTTTTGAAATAACTTGAGCACACATTTCAAAGAAATGAGACATCTAAAACCACCATGCTCAATTCTATTCAAACACTTGATTTGATTCTTGATTTTTCTCAAGGAACATGAAGTGAATGTAGATATAAGGTACAAGACTCCTGATAAGAAAATAAAACCCATAGCTCAACCATTCCCTAGTGGTAGCTATGAAAAGTATCTTAGAGTGTCTAATGCTCCTATGCTAAGAAAATGAGAGCTTATAGCGCATCACTTTACTAAGGATATTATTACACAGATAAAGTTTATAGAGAGATCATTTCTTATATAGAGTGAGAGAGAAACTTTTATAGAAGCTATCAATAGACATGAGAAATCATTCCCTCTTTTACCACATGAGATAGGTTATGCAATCCCAAAAAAGCTCCACCCATGATCATCTTTATTGTGCCACATATACCATGAAATATTCAACGTAATTCCTTTCCAAAGGCTCACTTACCTAAGTTGATGTTAAAAGAAAAGATATGCATTCAAATATTGGAGCCATCTTCAATGCCATATTGGAATAGGTGGTTCATGGGACCAAGGAAGAATGGGAAAATTTGTTTCATCTAGAATTTGTAGTCTCGAAATAAACTTACGATCGAAAATTAAGGGACAAGACCTAAAGTAGATGAGTTTGCAGAGGGCTTTGCTAGGCATTCCATCTACTACATGGGTGATTTATATTCAGAGTATGATTAGTTTTAGTTTTTTATTAAAAGTAGATACACCAACCCAATCGGCCTAGTATACATGTGTACTTTGTCATAGGGAGAAATTAATTCTATAGCTCATATAATGCATGCCATCAATTTATTCCTACTTGACTTCATACATTTAGTGAGTAATCCTTTTTTAGATGATATTTTGATAAAGGGTTGTGAGGAAAGAGTGAAGGATGAGGCTTTATATGCTTTTGATTGTACGAAATTTATTGGCAACCATATCTATGATTGTGAGAAAGATTTGGCAAGATTCAAAGAGGTAGGGCTCACATTTGCTTCCAGAGAAATGTGTTTGTGAATTTGATGAGGTTTTGATTGTAGGACATCTGTGTGGACATTATGGACACAAGCCATACCCCCAAAGGGTCGAGGCCATTACCAAAATTTATGAGGTGTATCATATTGTTAACAAGGGGAGAAGATTCTTCGGAACCTATGTCTTTTATGTGATTTGGATTCCTCACGTCACTCATGTTGCAAACCCTTAATATGACTTGCTGAGAAAGATAAAGAAGTTTCTTTGGAGATACAAAAATCAAGATACATCTGAAAACTACATCAATTGTTAGTTAAAGCCCCAATTTTGAAGTTTGTTGATTATTCAAATCAAATCCTTATCATTTTCACTATTGATACTAGTCTTGTTTGTACATGCTAGCTCATAGGTGAAGATAATGATGCGGGGTGGAGATATGCAATTTTCTTTGGTGTGAAGATATTACATGACACTCAAAGAAAGTATCGATAGATAAAGAGAGAGTTATGAGGATTGGTGATTGGTTTAAAATTTGATGAAGAATATTTCATTGGAGCAAATGTTTTTGTAGAGATTGATTTTCTTCAACTGATACATATGATTCCTAATTATTCTTCTCATCATATTGGGATGCTTAGGTGTAAATCATATGTAAAGTTTATTGATTCTTCTTTTGTTCATATATCTAGAAATAGAAATACAATCGTTGATATGCTTTTAAGATCAACATTTGATGATGATTCTAATAATCATGATGAGGTAGAAAAAGAAACAAACATGATGCGATATGATCTAGTAGTCTATGTTTAGGAGTGATTTTATAAAAATGAGCATGATGGAGAATGGAAAGACATAGTAAATTATTTGAGTTCCTTAAAAAACCATCCTTAGGATGCTCCAAAAATAAGTATACATCCATCAAGAAGACGCCTTGCAACTCTTCTTGAAGTATGGACTTATTTGACTAGTGGTAATCTTTAGAGCAAAGTGATGAGAAAGATGCATGAGACCTTATGGGAAAGTCATATATGTTTCTTTTACAATGTATGAGAAGACTAGGAAGCCTACTTGTGGTACAACATTTATTTGAGTGTGCAAGACTTTGTGAGCACTTGTGCCACATGTCAAGTGCATTCTTCAATGAGGCATGGAGGACTAATTTATTAAACTTATTCTCCTTGTATTCATTACAAGTGCGTGGTCCACCTTGTAACCATGCCCATATGAGATGTATTGTAATTGCTAGGGAGGACTTGACCAAACATGTGAAAGGTTTAACTCTTTGCACAAAAACTACTTATAATGTATTTATATCCTTCTAGAGGAATTGGTTTCTAGATTTTGATACGTAGAGAAATGGTTGTGGATTAAGGAGAATTGGATGTGAGAGAAGTAAAACAGTTCTTTTACTACTATGGAGTTCATTTGTCTCTAGCTTTTGCCTATAACCCTAACGCTATAGAGATTCACAAAGGTCACCCCTCTATCATGAGGGCCATCTCATAGGTCTACAATGGTGACATAAGCAATGACCTAGGTATCTTGTATTCACATTATGTGCAAATAGGATGACGTACACTTGGTCTATTGGTTTTATGCCTATTGAACTAATGTATTCTCAAAAATTAGTTCTCTCTATCTAGTTTGAGATCTTCACATGCTTGATGCTCTAGAGAAATGATGGAATGAAAAGAGAGAAAAGTTCATCGCTTAAATAGTTAGAAAAAGAAACTGAGAACTGAAAAGAAGTGGCATAAAAGAAAAACGAGTCAAGGTTGGTAAAACGATTTACTAGGTATCTTGTATTCACATTATGTGCAAATAGGATGACGTACACTTGGTCTACACATTCCAAAGATGGCATTACACAAAATGTGATCTACACCTGCCAAGTTAGCTCTATGGATTTTGAATAGAGTCCTTTAGCTTTAGAATTATTAATTTGGAACCAATAAGTACTTTGGAGAATCATTTCCAAAAGTGTGAATCAAAACATAAAAGTTGCATGTACTAGAAATGTCAAGAAACCTTCTATTTTGGGAATAGAAGTGCTTTGTAATTTGGCCAAAGCTCACAACTTGGCATAAATTTTCTAGAGAGCTTTTTCAAACATCTAAGAAGATTGTGTACATCAATTTAGCCGAACCATACACTAAGAAATGAATCTAACAATTCCGACGAGGAGGGGGAGGGGGTCATCCAAACATTTTAGGATCTAGGTGTGCAAATAGAGTCACTATCTATGATTCCTATTGCAAGATCTTCTAAACCAAACGTTATTAAAATTGATATGGACATAGTAGAAACTTCAATCTAAGTAACCCAAGTTAATATATGGGAAATGATTAATTACATGCATAGAAAGCAATTTCACAAAATCACTATAATGATGAAGATGCTATAGAGAACAATAGAAATAGAAATATTTAAGGAAATGTAATAAAATGTATGTGTTAGTGGACATATGATATAGAGGAAGTGTAGTGGATTAGTCATAGATGCGTTTTGCACAATATGTTCTCACCAATGCAGCTCAAGATCCTTCTAAATGGCTCACTCTACCCCCAACTAAAAGCATGTCTATTTATATTCATCATTTGAGATTGACTTTGAATTTTCCCTCACCTTAAAGTGATCCTAAACTTTCAGGATGATTTTTTTTTATTATTCCTACCACATGCATCATGGTTTTTTGTGACTTCATAAGATTCCTAATTCTCTTGGTTTTTACATTTTCCCAAGGTAAGTACATGCAAATTTACAAGCAAGTGTTCATATGTATTCCTTGATGTGAGGTACATGAACTAATGTGTAATCTTGAATAATTACCCAAGCCCTTATGCTTGTAACCATATCAAAATCTCCCCTTCAAGCCTAAGATGCTTGAGTATTTAATCCTTTATGCTTTCCTATAAACCAATCATTGATTTTAATGTTTTTAATTTGCTTCCATCCAATGCCGTTTTCATCATATCTGCACATTGTTGATTTATAGATACATATGAGAGTTGTATTCTCTTACTTATGATCTTTTCCTTGAAATAATGGTAGTGAAATTCTATATGTTTGGTCCTAGCTGAAAGACAATAGTTATGCAATATAACACAGGAGTAGTAGTAGAGAAGATAATAGATATAGGAGAATCTCACTACAAGGAATACGGACGTATAGCGACGGTTAAGGCGACAAAATTGCATCGCTATAAAATTGCAACATGCATCGTAATTAGCGTCACACGCAGACGATGGATTAAATGATGAACGAAACAATGTTTTTTGCGACTTGTGGCACGACGGGGCTCTGACGCTCCCATAGAGCATCACTAACACGACGCTTTTAAATAGCGTTGCATAAGCGATGCTTTTTTACGTCGCATAGGCGATGATTTTTGGTGTCGCATAAGCGATGCTAAAAACATGTCGCTTATGCGATGACGGGTAGCATCGCTTACACGACGGTCTGTTGACGGACAAAAATTAAAACGTTGGAGGCTCTTCGATCAGCATTTTCACGCATCCGATTGAAGAGCTCTCCAACGTTCGCAATTGCGCTGCGCTTACGAGTTGAAGCAAGTATACGCAGAATTGTTGTTTTGACTAAGCTCTCTCTTATTGTCTCCCTCTGTCTCTGTTTCTCTCTTTCTACATCTTTCTCTCTTTGAATTCTCTCTCTCTATCTCTCTCTCTCTCTTTATCTTCTTTCTCTCTTTATTGCAGGTTATTCAAGAAGCTAACCAACAAAAAAGTATGAATAACTATTGTAAGTACAATTTTTGTTATTTGTATATCATTTGAATTGTGTTATTTTCATTAGATAGCATACTCACACTTACTGATATGCACTTATACACTTAAACATGATGAAGATGCACTTTCACACATATACACATATACACATGCACATACGCACACATATATACACACAGATACATGTGCACATACACTTAAACATACACACATATACACATGCATATGCACAAACATTTCTACAACCAAATAAAAAAGACTTACATGCATGCATTATTGCATATATATATATATATATATATATATATATATATATATATATATATATATATATATATATATATATATATATATATATATATATATATATATATATTTATATATATATATATATACACACACATTAACATATATGCGAATACATGTATATGCACATCCACATGCATGCACATGGATGAAAATGGAAATACATCCACATACACATGCATGTGGAATACATATACACATGCATATACATACATTATACACATATATACACATATATACACATATATGCACATATGTACACACACATATACACATGCACACACACATGCACATACCTGCATATACACATATACATGCACATACACACATATACACATAGAGTTACACATATACATGCACATACATATACACACATATACACATGCACATGCACATACTCATACACACATATACACTTACACATGCACATGCACATACATACATATACACATACATACACATGCACATACGTACATATACACACATACATATACACTTACATACACACATATCAATGAATTATGTAAATAAAGTATTAAAACACATATACACATGCACATACCTACATATACACATATACATGCACATACACACATATACACATAGAGTTATACATATACATACATATACATATACACACACATACACATGCACATGCACATACGCATACACACATATACACTTGTACATGCACATGCACACACATACATATACACACACATACACATTCACATACATACATATACACACACATACATATACACTTAGGTACGCACATATGAATGAATTATATAATTAAAGTATTAAAACACATATACATATGCACACACACACATGCACATACCTACATATACACAAATACATGCACATACACACATATACACATAGAGTTACACATATACATGCACATACATAAAAACACACATACACATGCACATGCACATACTCATACACACATATACACTTACACATGCACATGCACATACATACATATACACACACATACACATGCACATACATACATATAAACTACATACATATACACTACAAACATATACACTACAAACATATACACTTAGGTACACACATATGAATGAATTATATAATTAAAGTATTAAAACACATGCTTATAATAAACAATAATAACAATCAATAGAACAAACCTCTTCATTACTTAATACCATACACACAATTCAAAACATAACTGAAATGAACAATATATAGAAAAAAAAAAAAAAAAAAAAAAATATATACATATATATATATATATCAACGTAAATACATAGAGTCCAATGTCATAATCAACTAAAATCCTAATCATCATCATCATCAGTAATATCATGATCATCCTCATCTTCCTCATCCTCATCGTCATGATCACGGTGTGACGATCGAGATCGTCCCTCTTATGTCTGTCTCTCAACCTCATCGATATTTGTCTCTCCATAATACTCTTGTATTACATATAACAAACATAAATAAATAAAACAAGTAAACCATTCATAAAAATAAAATAATTATATAAAATTTAAAAATACTCACAAAGGCATCAGGATGATTTTGCATATACTCGCTCAAACGCCGATATCCAAAATGTGTAGCATACTCGATCTCATGTTTCATAGGATATCGGCCATAATCCTTCCGCTGCATTGAAACAAATAAAAAATATTAGTTGCTTGCATTTTAACTAAAATAAAAAAATATACTCACAATAACACATATACTTACAAATGTAGCGACAAAACCATTATGGCCCATTTGGCCTAGGTGCGATGTGTGACCCGACTCCACTCTCTTCTTTGCAACAACGTGTTTATTCAAGAAAAAAAATACATAAATTAAATTTAAAAAATTACTAAAATATATAAAAATTATAAATGTAAACTATTGATTTGTGTACCTTCTGTTGAGGAAATGACTCCTGAAGACGTAGCTGTCTACAAAAACAGTGCCACGTCTCAGGTGGTATGTTAGCTCGCCTCTTATTTCTTCCCACCATACAATATCTCCTGTTAATTTAATCTCAAACAAAAAAAAAATCAGAATACATACACATATATACACACACATACACATGCATACCCATATACACATATACATGCAAACATATACGCATACATATATGTATACATATACACATATACATACATATAACATAAAGATACATATACATATTTACATATATACGTACACACACATGCATGCATATACACTCATTCATACAAAATACATGCATTTATCCCACAATAATTTGTATTTGTGTATTTGCTTACTTATTCTCAACCTTGAAAATCGTTTTGGATGGAGTAATGTATCTGTTTCGACACTATTAAGGTATAATTTTCAATTTTCTATCTATCTATCTATCTATCTATATATATATATATATATATATATATATATATATATATATATATATATATATATATATATATATATATATATATATATATATATATATATATATATATATATATATACATATATATATATATATATATATATATATATATATATATATATATATATATATATATATATATATATATATATATTCAAAGAATATTGCTATTCAAAGAATTTGGCACTGTTTATAGACCATAGAATGGTGACCTGGATGAATCGCATGCACAGAGGTTACTCAAGATAGAGCTATTTGATTATAGGGGACTATAGGAGGATTCGTAGGGTATATAGTAAACCTCTTGCATGTCAATGATGAGCATCTGAACTTTAGGCTACAAAGTGGAAATCATGGTGGGTTGAGAGGATCACTTTTATACAGCTTGTTCAAAGAACTTCAGGTTTATGAACCTGAAGTTCTTTGAACAAGCTGTATAAAAGTGATCCTCTCAACCCACCATGATTTCCACTTTGTATCCTAAAGTTCAGATGCTCATCATTGACATGCAAGAGGCTTATTGCATACCCCAGAAATCCTGTTGGCACTAGTCCCTTATAATCAGGTTGCTCTATCTTGAGTAACCTCTATGCATGCGATTCATCCAGGTCACCATTGTATGGCCTATAAAAAGTGCCAAATTCTTTGAATACCAATTATAAACCTACTTCTCACACTTTCAAACTGAACATATGATAGAATCGACAAATCATTCAATGAAGGTACATACTTCATATCCTCCAAAACAAACAATGGTATCCTGCCATCCAAAACAATCAAATTTTTCACGAATATTTTGAAAGATGCACATAAGCATACATATATATAAAATTATATGCACATATATATATATATATATATATATATATATATATATATATATATATATATATATATATATATATATATATATATATATATATATATATATATATATATATATATATATGTATATGTATATTTATTTATTTACTTTTTTTAATATATCTTATTTTTATAAACTTACAGGTCATTATTTGAAAAGTTTTTACCAAGTCAGAATATTCTTCCTACCTCACATAATGAAATGAAGAAGATAATCAACAATCTTGGTATAGATTATCAATGTATACATGCATGTCGTAACGATTGTATTTTATATAGAGATGAATATGTAGATTGTTTGACATGTCCCAAATGTCAATCTCCTCGATATAAAGGCGAAGGAGGTAAAATCCCAAAAAAGGTATTGAGACATTTTCCATTGGCTCCACGGATTAGACATATGTTTCAAAGCCTCGAATTATCAAACATTTTGACCTCGGGACATGATCACAAAAGTACTGATGGAATAATTAAAACTCCTCGTGATAGTGTTGCTTTTCAGCATATTGATTCTACATGGCTTGAATTTGCACAAAATCCACAGAATCTAAAGTTAGGAGTTGCATTAAATCGGGTTAATCCATTCTCCATGAAATCTAGTAAATGGTCAACATGGCTAGTGGTAGTCATAAACTACAATCTTCCACCATATCTTAGCATTAAAAAGGAACATTTAATGCTTTCACTTTTAATCCCAGGCAAAAGACAAGTTAAATATATGAATATATATCTTGCTCCTCTCATTGAAAATCTTCAAGAGTTATGGAGAGGTATTAATTTCATTGATGTATCAAAAAACATCAATGAAAGACATATTACGGTTCGTGGTATTGTGGCTTGGACTATTCACGATTTTCAAGGATATGGTGTTTGTTCAGGTATTGATGTAATTTTTTTATTCAATATGCATGTAAATAAATATGATTCAATCTAATTATATTTTTATCATTTTCCATGATGCAAGAATATCTACTAAGGGTTATAAAGCTTGTCCATCTTGTGGTGATTGGTTGAGATCAATCTATATTAAGAATCTCAACAGAAATATTTATCTTCGACATTGACGATTCTTGCCTCATGATCATCCATTAAGATCTAAAGGAGAAGCGATACATGTTTACTATGGATGATAAGAGCTTATCTGGGTTAAAGACCCATGACTGGCATAACATTTTGAAACATATTTTACCTTTGGTTATCGATGGATGTACAACGAAAGGAGTACGAGATGTGATCTATCGTCTTGGATCACTTATAAGTTAATTATGATACTTTTATATTTAATATGTATGAATATTGGATATCTTTTATTTTTTAATTAACTTGGTTATAATTGTTTTTATGATATGTATAGGTGGATTACATCCAAAGAGATTGACAAAAACTCGATCTCACAAAAAAAACATGAATGCAAAGAGCTACTATGTTTGATGGAGAAAGAACTTCCTACTTCATTTTTTGATATTCCGGTTCATTTGTTAGTCCATCTTGTAGATGAAATAGAGATTGTAGGTGTTGTCAACACTCGATGGATGTTTTGGGTCAAGCGATTTATGGGAATATTAAAAGGTTATGTGCGACAAAGAGAGAAAGGTGAAGGGTCCATTGCAAAGGGTTGGATGCTTGAAGAGTGCATGTATTACTTTAGTGAGTACCTTGAAAGAGTTCATGAAGAAGCTCCACGTGCATGGACAACAGGTCTTCTTAAAAAATAACAAATGAGGTATTATCAGGTAAGGGGGTTCTATTCTTATTTACATTTCAAGAGAAAAATGATGTTTCTACTTTTGTAGCATATAATAGCGAATGCATGCAAGCATTCCTTAGCAAGTTCGAGGAACTTCAAAATCTCCGAAGTAAAAGGCAAAAAAACAAAAGATTTAGACGTAATCTCGATAATAATGAGATTACAGATATATCTTCTTTCATGGATTGGCGTTATAGTCGTTTGCAACGCGCCAATGCAAATAATGAAGAAATCTCAGATGAGCAAAGAGAGTTAATGATAGGTTGTGAACGAAAGGTAATTTTATTAAAATAATATTTTCTGTTTTTCATATATGTATGTTAGTTTCTATTTACTAATTGAATTTATTTTGCAGGCTCGAATGTTCACTAATATGTGGGCTTTTGGACACCATATTAGAATAAAAGCCATTGATTCTTTACGTAAAAGAGAGGATTCTAGTATTGTTGCTTCTTTTGCGCAACTATCACATGCTAGCTCAAAAGACACGAACCTTATAGATAGCAAACTTGGTTACGTAGGAACTATTGTTGGTATCTACGAAATTTCATTTTGTACATTCAAACAGGTAGAAAAAAGTTTATTTATTTTTTTGATAGAGTTAGTTATTTTTTTAAGCACCTAATAATGGGTTTCTGTTGTTATATATTTTGATAGGTCATTTTGAAGGTTGACTGGTTTCGAGCCGAGTATAAAGGTAGTAATTCCACATTAAGAAAGGAATTATATGCGTTTTGGGCAATTGATTCTTCCAAGGTAATGTGATCTACTAAAGAACCATATATTCTTCCTAGGCATATTGAACAAGCATTTTTTTATAAAAACCCAGATGCTCATCCTTGGTGGCAATTCATTCATGTGCAACCTAGAGGTAGGTCATTGTTTGAACAAATTATTGTTAGAGAGACGAAGAAGTCCTCTTGATGATTCAGCATCAAATACTGATACATCAACATCTGAAATAGAAATTAGAATCATTATACGTGATAATGATACTAATCTTTTTGATGAACAGGATAATTCTCTACATACTGATTCTACTGATGATCCATCAATATATGATGTGATTCATGAGAACATAGATTTAACAATAGAAGAAATAAATGAAATCAATAAGGATAATGAAGATGAGACTATATTGATGTCTTACCAAAATGATGGCAATAATGAAAACATATGAGAAGATTAAATACTAAATTCTACTCTAGTTATCGATCAATAACTTGAAGCTTCTGAATGGATATAAGATAATAGATTTTTTTATTTAACTTGAATAATGATGAATCCTACTAGAGAGATGACATCATGTTCTTCTAAGTTAGAACATGAAGCTCGGGGGTATGCCTAATTATTTATATATAGCTTTATCTTCAAGGAGCAAATTTTTATCATATATGTATGCATATGTGTGTGTCTTCATGTGTATTATATGTATACATATGTAAGTATGCATATGTATGTATTTCATGTATATGTATGTGTTTGCATGTGTGTGATATATGTATAATGTGTTAAATATGCATATGTGTATATATGCATATGCATTTATGTAAAATATTCACATATTCATGTAATATATGCAAGTGTTTATAATTTTGTACATGTATATATGTATATGTGTCTATGTGTAAATATGTACATGTAAATATGTATGGATGTATATATTTGTTTATGTGTGGATGTAGGCATGTATATGTGATGTGTACATGTATATGTATATATGTACATGTGTAAATGTGTACATGTAAATATGTATGTATGTATGTATGTATGTATATATATATATATATATATATATATATATATATATATATATATATATATATATATATATATATATATATATATATATATATATATATATATATATATATGTGTGCATTTAGGCATGTATGTGTGATGCATAATATATCTACTCCATTTTATATTTATGTATCCTATCTACATGATGTGTATATATCTTTATCTATATTATGATCCTCGTTGATTCGAGTAGCTATATATAGAGGCATAAGGTTGGGAGGAGAGAGACATGTCTCTAGTAGGACGTCCGAGGAATAGATGAAATGTGTACATATACTTCAAACATATGGCTAAAATATTGAATTAGAGTTTTGAAATTAGAGGTTTTATAACCCTAATATCAAAATTAGTGTTTTCAACTTAGGATATTTGCATGTGTTGTGTATGTATGTGTATCTATATGTGCATATGCATGTGTTGTGTGTGTGTATATATGCATGTGTATATGTATATATGCATGTAAATATGATTATATGAGTCTATGTGTGTGTACATATGATTATGCATGTGTATGTGTATATGAGTATGTGTACGTGTATGTGAGTATGTGTACGTGTATGTGAGTATGTGTATGTGTCTATGTGTATTCATTATATGTGTGTAACTGCATGCATGTGTATGTATGTGTCAAAATGTGAATGTATGTGTGTGTATGTATAAATGTGCATGTATGTGTATATGTGTGTAAATGTGCATGTATGATGTATATGTGTGTGTATGCGTGTATCTATACCTCTAGACTCACTCTTTTTTTTCTATCTCTCTCTCATTTACATACATACATGCATAAACACACATACGCATATCCACATATATATATACATAAAAGCAGTGCATATTGTGCATTATCGCAACGATGAGCCATAAGTGTCCGCATCTATTTTAGACACCACTTAAGTGACCATCCTGTCCCAAACTCTGTCTCAAGTGAACTAAGTACATATTTCTTATCCCTCTCATCATGCTCACTACAAAAATAAAAAACATAATGTAAATAAAACATAAGATATTTATTTCAATTTATATGTAAAACTTTTACGTACTTCCACGGTAAGTGGACAAAGCTCAGGTAAGAGTTGCATAGTGCCTGCATTCTTCTCTTGAACTCCAATCCATTCCCTATGTACAAGATGTTTCCCTTTAGCTCTATATCACACTCTAGTCCTAACGTGCCTATGCATGGCCTCATAGGCAACTCTGCTCTGCTATCACAATTTGGAGGTGGTATAGGTGTCCTGAAAATAGATAAATAAAGATAAATAAAAATATGTGTTATAATATCATTAAAAAAGTTTATGAAAACAAAACATACCTATGAGCAGATAGCTCTCTTCCCACATGTAGAGCCACAGAAGAGCCCTCCTCTCATCGCTAGGTAAGCATCTGGATCGTATAGTCCAGCTCCTCATGAGATATCTCTGGGTAATCACGCATGATGGCCCCTAGAGTATGAGACGGAACTCGTGCTCTCATAATACTTTTTATGAGAGTGAGTTTCGCCTTTCTCTCTCTACTAGGATCCATAATACATAACATATAAAACAAAATGGTTAGAAATCAATATATATATGTGAACATATGTATGTGTGTATGCATTAAGTATGTGTATGTATGCATGTGTGTGTATGTATGTGAATGTATGTGTGTGTGTATGTTTGTATGCATGTGTATGTGTGTGTATGCATCATTATGTGTGTATGTGTGTATGTGTGTGTATATATGTGTGTGTGTATGTGTGTGTGTCTATGTGTATGTGTGTGCATCTATGAGTGTGTATGGGTTTATGTGTGTGTATGTGTCTATGTGTGTGTATGTGTCTATGTGTGTATGTGTATGCATGTATGTATGAATATGTGTGTGTATGTGTGTGTATGCATTATGTATGCATTATGTATGCATTTGTGTGTGTATGCATTATGTATGTGTATGTATGCATGTATGTATGTATGTATGTATGCATATGCATATGCATATGCATTATGTATGTATATATATGCATGTATGTGTATGGGTGAGTATGTCTCTCTCTATGTCTGTGTGTATGCATATATGTGTGTATGTGTGTGTGTATATGTGTTTGTATGTGTGTATGCATGTGTATGTGTGTGTATGCATCATTATGTGTGTATGTGTGTATGTGTCTATGTGTATTTGTGTGTGTGTATATATGTGTGTGTGTCTATGTGTATGTGTGTGTGTCTATGAGTGTGTATGTGTTTATGTGTATGTATGTATCTATGTGTGTGTATGTGTCTATGTGTCTATGTGTGTATGTGTATGCATGTATGTATGCATATGTGTGTGTATGCATGTGTATGTGTGTGTATGCATCATTATGTGTGTATGTGTCTATGTGTGCATGTGTGTGTATATATGTGTGTGTGTGTTTCTATGTGTATGTGTGTGCGTCTATGAGCGTGTATGTGTTTATGTGTATGTATGTATCTATGTGTGTGTATGTGTCTATGTGTGTATGTTTATACATGTATGTATGCATATGTGTGTGTATGCATGTGTATGTGTGTGTATGTGTCCATGTGTGTATGTTTGTGTGTGTATGTGTCTATGTGTATGTGTTGCTATGCCTCTATGAGTGTGTATGTGTTTATGTGTGTGTATTTGTCTATGTGTGTATGTGTATGCATGTATGTATGCATATGTGTGTATATTGTATGTGTATGCATTATGTATGCATATGTGTGTGTATGCATTATGTATGTGTATGTAAGCATGTGCATTTTGTATGCATGTAATTATGTATGTATGCATACGCATATGCATTATGTATGCATGTGTGTATGTGTGTGTATGCATTATGTATGCATATGTGTGTATGCATTATGTATGTGTATGTAAGCATGTGCATTATGTATGCATGTAACTATGTATGTATGCATATGCATATGCATTATGTATGCATGTATGTGTATGTGTGTGTATGTCTCTCTATGTGTGTGTATGCATATATGTGTGTGTATGTGTGTGTATATGTGTCTGTATGTGTGTATGCATGTGTATGTGTGTGTATGCATCATTATGTATGTGTCTATGTGTGTATGTATGTGTGTGTCTATGTGTATGTGTGTGTATCTATGAGTATGTATGTGTTTATGTGTGTGTATGTGTCTATGTGTGTATGTGTTTATGTGTGTGTATGTATCTATGCATGTGCATTATGTATGCATGTAAGTATGTATGTACACTGTATGCATATGCATATGCATTATGTCTGCATATGTATGCATGTATGTGTATATTTGTGTATGTCTCTCTATGTGTGTGTATGCATATATGTGGGTGTATGTGTGTGTATATGTGTTTGTATGTGTGTATGCATGTGTATGTGTTTGCACGCATGTGTATGTAATGTATGTGTGTGTATATGTGTGTGTATGTGTGAGTGTCTATGTGTATGTGTGTGTATCTATGAGTGTGTATGTGTTTATGTTTGTGTATGTGTCTATCTATGTGTATGTGTCTATGTGTCTATGTGTATGCATGTATGTATGCATATGTATGTGTATGTGTTTGTATGCATCATTATGTGTGTATGTGTCTATGTGTGTATGTGTTTGTGTATATGTGTGTGTGTATGTGTGTGTGTCTATATGTCTGTGTCGCTACACGTCTATGAGTGTGTATGTGTTTATGTGTGTTTATGTGTGTGTATGTGTGTGTATGTTTCTATGTGTGTATGTTTATGCATGTATGTATGCATATGTGTATGTGTGTGTATGCATTATGTATGCATGTGTGTGTATGCATTATGTATGTGTATGTATGCATGTAAGTATGTATGTATGCATATGCATATGCATTATGTATGCATATGTATGCATGTATGTGTATGTGTGTGTATGTCTCTCTATGTGTGTGTATGCATATATGTTTGTGTATGTGTGTATGTGTGTATGTGTGTATGTGTGTGTGTATATGTGTGTATGTGTGTATGCATGTGTATGTGTGTGAATGCATCATTATGTGTGTATGTGTCTATGTGTGTATGTGTGTGTGTATATGTGTGTATGTGTGTGCGCATCTATGTGTATGTGTGTGTGTCTATGAGTGTGTATGTGTTTATATGTGTGTATGTGTCTATGTGTGTGTATGTGTCTATGTGTGTATGTGTATGCATGTATGTATGCATATGTGTGTGTATGCATTATGTATGCATTATGTATGCATTATGTATGCATATGTGTGTGTATGCATTATGTATGTGTATGTATGCATGTGTATTATGTATGCATATGCATTATGTATGTATATGTATGCATGTGCATTAT
>CM035421.1:41128717-41131217 GCA_020310875.1 Ceratopteris richardii
TGATAACAGACACCATATTTTATGGAAAGCCTAGATCTACAAGAATTCACCTTAACAAGAGTGCCTCAGAGGAAGCAAAACAAGCTGCTTTGCTCTCTACTTCAATGGAGGAGAGTGCAAGAGTTGGTTGCTTCCTACTTACCCAAGAAAATATTCTTGAACCAAGTGAGAAACAATATCCAAAAATTGATTTCCTAGAATTACGATATCCAACCCAATCTAAATCACAATATCCTTGAAGTGTATCACCTGTGGTATAAAAAATACCAAAATCCAAGGTTCTTGCAATGTACCTTAGAATTCACATTCCAACATTCTAGTGACTCTCCTTAGGTTTGTTGGAAAACTTGCTTAGTACAGCAACAGCATAGCAAATGCCTCATGTAGTGTTGCACAAAAAAATAAGACCTCCAAGGAGCTTCCTACACTTCTTAGCATCTACATCAGGCATGTTATCATCCATAGATAGATTATGATTTACCTCCATAGGTGTGCTAGTTGGTTTCTAGTCGATCATTCCAAATGCCTCGAGACTTTCTTTGGCATATTTTTGTTTCTAGATGAAAAAGACATCCTTCCTTTGCCATACTTCAATGCCAAGATACAAATGGAGTAGACCTAAGTCTGTCATTTCAAACTCAGTTCCTAAGTTGATCCAAGTTTGATTGATAAGTTCCTGATGATCTCCTATAATGATCAAATCATCTACATATACAATGACAAGAGGAATCTTGCTATCCCTTTTTGTTACATACAAGTCAGCATCAAAAGTTCCTCTATCAAAACCAATATTTTCTAAAAATTATCTATCCATTGGTACCAAGCCCATGGAGCTCGCTTAAATCCATTGAAAGCTTTCTTCTGCCTCCAAATTTTAGTTTCTGAATTGGGCACCTTAAAACCTGGTGGTTGAGATACATATACCTCCTCCTTGAGGTGACCATTCAAAAATGCACATTTGATATCCATACAGAAAATAGGCCAAGCCTTTTGTGCAACTGCAGCAAGTACTGTCTGAATAGTTGTAATGCGTGTTGTTGGTGTAAAAGTTTCTTGAACATCAAATCCTTCGATCTATGAAAAACCCTGTGCAACTAATCTTGTCTTATACTTTTCTAATGATCCATCAGCTTTAAACTTAGCTTCCCAAATCCATTTAGTACCTATTACCTTCTTTGGTGGAAAGTCAACTAGATGCTGTGTATCCTTTTTGAGTATACTATCATACTCAGACTGCATTGCCGCTCTCCAACCTCGATCATGAAGGGCTTCTTCAGCCCATGATATCTACCATTAGAGCCATGCTAACAATGTGTTCTGAGGGTCTTTGCTTCTCTATTCTTTTTATCTTCGTGATCTATATGAGAATGATTCTCGTACATCCACATTTGGATTGTGATCATCAAAGAGCTATTGTGCCCACTTTGGTAGTGGCTTACACTATGCAGCTACTCATTGGCTTTTTACTCAGGAAATTTCTCCATCAGATGTTTCCTCCTCCTCAACTTTAACCTTTCTTTTGATAGGCACAAGGTGAGATATTTCTCCACTTGATGAGATAGTAGATTTACCCTTATCTTCTACTAAGTGTGGTCATTCATTAAACACCACATCTCGGCTTAAAAAATCTGCTTGCCTCAAGTTCCCACAACCTGTATGCTTTAGTTCACTATATCCTAGGAAGACACACTTTTTGCTTTTTGAATCCAACTTTGGTCTTGTTGAATCAGGAATATATGCATAACAAAAACAACCAAAAGTTTTTAAATGCAAAACTCAGGGCTTTTTACTAGAATATGCTTCTTGAGGATTCATCCTCTTCGGTGCTTTCATGTAGCTTCGATTAAGGATGTAGATTGTTGTATTGACTGCTTCTGCCGAGAATGAATTAGGTATGTCTTGAGCCTTTAACATATAGCGAGCCATTTTAACTACTATCCTATTCCTATGCTCAACAATGCCATTTTGTTGAGGTGTATTAGCTGTTCTAAGTTGCCTTTTCACACCATGATCCTTACAATAATTATTGAATTGTGTTGATAAGAATTCGCCTCCTCTATCTATTCTTAAATTTTTCAGTTTGCTTCCTAATTCATTTTCCACATACTTATGCCACATTTTAAATTTTTCAAAGGCATCAACCTTCTATAGAATGAAAGAAACCCACATCTTTTTACTATAATCTTCGAGTAACAACAAAAAGTAGAAAGAGCCCCCTAAAGTAGGTGTAGACATTTTATTGCAGAGATCAGCATGTACCAACTCTAGAGGAGATTGAGATTGATTGCTGGTCTCTCTTCAAAATACTGTTCGTTGTTCCTTGCCCATCATAAAAGCTTCACAAGGTTCTTGCAACTCTGAAAATGTAGGCAAATGAGCAACCATTCATGTTTTTCACATCTCCTTCAAAATTGCAAATTTGAGATGTCCAAATCATTGGTGCCATAACCTGCTTACATCTTGATCTTATGTTGCATTTAAGGCACTTAACTCATACAAA
>CM035421.1:41133717-41221217 GCA_020310875.1 Ceratopteris richardii
ATTACTGTTTGTTTTAAATTTTTGAAATATGCTAACATTAGCACATATTATTTCATGGCCATTAATAATTACACTTCTATAGAATATCTTAATGTGCCCATATGATCATTCATGCTTACACACATATCTACATATACTTTCACACACCTATACATACATATACACACTCAATCGTAGAAACACATTCAGATAGTACAAACACATTTGCTTATATAGATAGAGACATAGGTTCATACCCATGACCACACATATACACTTAGAAAAAAATTCATCAATAAATACATAAGGTTCCTCAATTAATATGTTACACATAGGGATCTCATACATAGAGTTGTTCTCATATTTAGAGCATGTCCCAAATGGTAATTATTCTCATAGGATTTAGTTTAAGCACAACCATACATACATACTCATATAAATGCTCACCTATGTACACCATATACACATGGTATAAAACAAAAATAGGTATTACACTTACAATCACACATTTACTTAGGCACTTACGAGAATTATATATTTACATGGAGGGTTATATGAGAAGTATGCTATCTCTTCTTGTGCTAATGATCCCTCTTCTTCATGCTTCAAATACTCAGGAGAGAGTTTAGACAAAAAAAATATTTATCATAGAACAGAATATAAGAGAACTATCGATCACCAAGCTATAAGATGCTTAAATTTTCTAAGTGCAAGTCAAAGAGAAAAAGTCTCTCTGACACTACCCTTCTAGCACCAACACATAAAAAATGCATGAGTGCTCTTAAGGTAAGGGTTTTCCACACCACCCTCTTAGTACCAACACATAAAAAACTAAACACTCACAAGAAAGAGATTCTCAATGTCAAGAGGAGCTTGATAGTACCACAATGCTCTATGGGTTTTTAAATGATGGAAAAGAGGGAAAGAAGATAGAAGAAATAGGAAATCAAAGAGAAAGAGAGGGTAGAGTCTATAGAATAAGAAAAGGTTAAGGGTAATGGAGGTAGGATGAATTGAACAAATAAACTTGATTGAAATATAAATGCTACAAAAACATAGGTATTTATAATTTAGGAGCTTCCATAGCTCTTACAATATAGTGACATAGGGTAGACTCCTTCTCTTAGCTTTGGCATGACCACTACACCCACAACATGTACCCGCATGCAAATCTTCTTGCTTCTAGAGGGTACCCAAGGGGCCCTTTTATAGGCCTTTTGGGGAGATATTTGGGCATGACAATTTGAGATGAATCTTCTAGACATCTTAGATTTTTGGTAAGATAGGATCTATTTACAAACATCCAGAAGATTCGAGACTCAGAATGTTGATATATTTAGGTAGTGATGTGTGTGAACACACTAGGACCGCCGGGGCACTTTTTTCCCTCTTTAGGAGGTTTTTTTTCCCCCGGCTTGTATATACGCCTATTGCCCTAATGGGCTACTTATCTTTGTACATTCTCTAGTAATACATTCAATATTGTGTGTTTGGGCTCCAAGCTTCTTCTTCTTCCTTGTGCTGTTCGTGTGCTTCGTAGACGTCTAACTCCAACAATTGGTATTAGAGCATGTCGTTGCTTCTTGTAGGGTGCCGTCAACACTCCTCCCTTTGCAGTCTCAGTTTCGCACGAATTTTGGTGAGCATACTCAGAGTGTTTCCGAGATCAAAACAGCTTTGCTATGTGGTGCCGAAATCGCGATCTGAGCTCGTTTCGGCCTCCAAACACAGTATCATAGTGCTTGTGCAGGATATTTTTTCCTTTTGTGCCAAAGGTATATACCAGTTTCTGTTAGCCAGTTTAAGCGTCTCGAAGTCTGCTACAGGTGTAGCAGAACTCGTCTAGGCAGTTCCGTTCAACTTTTTGAGATACAGTCAATTTTCTACATCAAGGTATTTTAGCCACCGGCCATGGCTGAAAGCATGATGTATTTCGTATGTTGGTTGTCGAGGATAAGTTGGATGGTACCAACTACCCATTATGGGCTTATATGATGCGACATGTATTGGTTGCAAAAGGATTGTGGAACATTGTGTAGGGTGTTGAAAGACGTCTTGTTACAAATACAGGTGCTGGAGCTGATGCAGATGGTGTCGAAGATGATATTCCACAGATTCCTGTTCGTGCTATTGTTTCTGTTGCACCTACTGTAGAGCAGATTGGTTGGGATGGCAGAGATGCCCAGGCACATGCATTGATAGCTTTGTCTGTCAAACATGCCATTATTCCTCCTATTCGCTCTTACAGAACAGCTAGGGATGCTTGGGATACACTTACCACATTGTACCAAGCTAGGAATAAGGCTCGTGTTGCTTACCTCCGAAAACAGTTGGAGAGTGAGCACATGAATGAAGGTGACTCTATGGACAGTTTCCTAACGAAGATCAAAGATTTGAAGGAGTAGTTGATTTCTGTTGATGAGGTTATACCAGATAGCTTACTTGTGTAGACCGTTCTGAATGGTCTTCCTGATTCATATCAGAGTTTTGCTTCTACTCTTCGGTTGATGATGAAAGGCAATCGGAATGCCTTATCATTTGAGGAGTTAGTCTCTATTCTGTTGCAGGAAGATCAGGCCAGGCAGAACATGTCCATTCTGCGTGTTGTAGATCAAGCTTTCCTGGCTAGTCAGAAGGGCAAAGGAAAATGGAGCTCTTCTACTAGTAAGCAAAAATCTGCAAATGCTGCACATTTGAAGAACCAGGATAAAAATGAGAAGAAATCAGAAAAGCAGAAATTGTTTTGTAAGTAGTGTAAAGGGAATGATCATATCATAAAGAACTGTCCAAAATTGGCTACTAAAGAGGCAAAGAAGAAAGAGGCTTGAATGGTTGTTGTAGAGGCCTCTACACCAAAAATAGAGTCTGCAAATCTTGTGTAAGAAGAAGAATGGGCATTTACTACTGTCTGCAGTTTTTTGACCCATCTTCTCATGATCACTGCATGTCACCAGTAGACTCAGATGTTTGGTACTTTGACAGTGGGGCGACCAAACATATTACCTCACAGTGCAGTTTCTTCTCTTCACTCGAGCCTGCCCCTATAGGGAATACTGTTATATGCGCCAACAACTCCTCTTATCCTGTTATGGGAGTTGGTAAGATCATTTTGACTATTGCTGATGGTAGTTCTTTCACTTTGTCAGATGCTTTATTTGTGCCAGGGCTCAAGAAGAATCTGTTATCAGTTTTTGCATTAGCCAAGATTGGCTTGGTTGTGAAATTTGTTAATGACAAGTGTACAGTTCATGATCTATCAAATGGGGATGTGATTATTGCTTTTGGCATTTTATGTCGTGGGCTGTATAAGCTCATAGACTATGAACGATCTGTGAATGATTTGGCATGTGCATTTCATGATTCTCAGGCTATATCAGATGCAAAGCTTTGGCATGCACGCTTTGGTCATTTGAATTTTGCTAGTTTGCTATGCCTGCAGAAATCTGATATGGTGTCTTCTTTGCCCAAGCTTGAGGCACCTAGAAAACATGTATGTGAAGGTTGTATTTTGGGCAAAATGCAGCGTTCCTCCTTTCCAAAAGATGGTTCAGTTCGGGCTATGCAGAAATTGCAGCTTGTGCATAGTGATGTCTGTGGTCCTATGTAGACACCCTCTTTTGGGAATTACCTTTACTTCGTCACTTTCATCAATGAATTTTCCAGGTATGATGGGTATATCCATTAAAGGCAAAGTCCGAAGTGTTCATGTGCTTTAAACAAGTTTTGGTTTTGGCTGAAAATCTGTCAGCATGCAAAATGGGCACCC
Organism: Ceratopteris richardii; assembly: GCA_020310875.1. Taxonomy (NCBI): domain Eukaryota; kingdom Viridiplantae; phylum Streptophyta; class Polypodiopsida; order Polypodiales; family Pteridaceae; genus Ceratopteris; species Ceratopteris richardii. The sequence continues at coordinate 41,137,463 of CM035421.1, forward strand.
TCCGTTCTGATTGAGGGGGGGAATATACGTCTTCTGATTTTAATGCATTTCTGGCTGAACCTGGGATAAAACACCAGTGTACAGTGCCGTATACACCTCAACAGAATGGAGTTGCTGAATGAAAGAACAGGTCACTCATGGAGATGGCGAGGTGCATGGTCAAAAGTCAGGCTTTACCACATAGTTTCTAGCTTGAGGCTGTCATGCGTGCAGCATATGTACTGAACAGGTGTCCCACTAAAGTGCTGCAATCTATCACTCCATATGAGGCTTGGCGTGACCGCAAGCCATCTGTTGCTCATCTGCGTGTTTTTGGTTGTTTGGCATATGCACTAGTGCCTGAACAACATCGTAGAAAATTGGATGATAAGGCAATAAAATGTATTTTTGTTGGGTACAGTTCTGAAAGTAAAGGCTATTGTCTGTATCATCCACAGACTAAACGCATTCTGGTTAGCCGTGATGTTGTCTCTGTGGAAGATGCTATTCAGCCATTGCTTTCATGTACTAAGGAGACATCTGTTAGCTCCAAAGATATGTATGATACTTTGATGCCTCTTTTTATAGGTGGACAGTCTAGTGCTAGTCCTAATGAGGCAACTTCTCAACCTTTGCAGGTTTCATATGATGATGCAGATCATTCTATTTCTGATGCAGATTTACATGATGCACTTGTTGATGAGAGAGCTGATATTGAGCAGGCAAAAACTATGCCAAAATGGCTGGTGCAGACTTTGTGTGACAGCAAATTAGATGCACCTTTGTCATATCGTACTCGTTCAGGCTCTCATAGTGCCTCCTTTGCATCAGATTGCTATGCTATGGCTGTGTCTAGTCTCTGTGATGAGAATGGACCTCTTTCTTTTAATGAAGCATAGAATTCAGAAAATTGGATGGATGCTATGCAATCTGAATATGATGCTATAATGAAGAATGGTACATGGTCTTTATGTGACTCGCCTCCTAGCAAGAAGGCCATTAGCACTAAGTGGGTATACAAGCTGAAGCGTAAACCAGATGGTACAATTGACAGGTATAAGGCTAGGCTTGTTGCAAAGGGTTATGCGCAGGAAAGAGGCATTGATTTTGATGAGACCTTTGCACCTACATGCCGTATGACTACTGTTCGGAGCATTTGTGCACTTGCAACCCATCATGGTTGGAATGTACATCAGTTGGACATCAAAACAGCATTTCTAAATGGTGACTTGCATGAAGAAGTGTATGTTTTTCAGCCCCGTGGCTTTGTGCAGAAAGGGCATGAAAACCAGGTGTGCAGGTTAAAGAAGGCACTATATGGTTTAAAGCAAGCACCACGTGCTTGGTATGAGAAGATACATGCCTATCTGGTTGCACATGGTTTTGAGAACCGTCCAACTAAAAGCACCTTATATGTTAAGCGTGCTAATGATGTGCTTCTGATCATTGTTTTCTATGTTGATGACATGCTACTCACTGGTCCTATTGAGAAGCATATTGCTGATTTCAAGGCTGATTTTCATGCCTCATTTGAGATGTCTGATTTGGGGCATTTGCATCACTATTTGGGCATTCAATTTATGCAAGCTGATGGTGGAATGGCTTTGTGTCAAACCAAATATATTGACACATTATTGCAGCATTTTGGCCTTGAAGACTGTAAGCCTATTGCCACTGCTATGGAGACAGGTTTACGATTGAGTCTTCATGATGCTGGAGATGCATTTGATGCTGTTCTCTATCAGTAGGCTGTTGGATGCTTGATTTACTTATGCATTACTCGGCCAGATATTCAGTTTGCTATCTTACCGATGAGCAGGTTTATGCATTTCCTAGGATTCACACATTGGAAGGCGGTTAAGCGCATCTTTCGCTACTTGAGTGGTACTCGGCTACTTGGGTTGTTTTATCCCAAGGGGGGATCACTACCGCCAGATTTGCATGCTTTTTCTGACTCATATTGGGCTGGTTGCTATGACACTCGTGTGTCCACTAGTGGTTTTTGCTTCATGCCTTGTAGCTCATGTATATCTTGGTTGAGCAGAAGCAGCCTACTGTGGCCACTTCCAGTTGTGAGGCTGAGTATAGGGCAGCTTTCACAGCGACTGTTGAATGTGTGTGGCTCACACGCCTTATGGCTGATTTGGGTGTTGGCTAGTCTTCTGCCACCACCATCTTCACTGACAGTCAGAGCGCATTGGCAGTTCCGAGGAACCCTATGTTCCATGCTCGCACTAAGCACATTGAGGTGCATTATCACTATGTCAGGGAGAGGTTCTCTGCTGGGGAGATCAGCTTGGCATATGTGCCCACGCAGGAGAACATAGCAGACCTTTTCACGAAGGCTCTACCTAGGGAGAAATTTGAAGCTTTCTGCAAAGCTTTGGGCTTACTTCCTTTTGTGGAGTGATTTCCACATAGCTTGGCACTTCCTTATATATGAGTGCCAGCTCCTTGTTCACGGCATCACTCCTAGGGGGGATTTATTGATATATTTAGGTAGTGATGTGTGTGAACACACTAGGACCGCCGGGACACTTTTTTCCCTCTTTAGGAGGTTTTTATTCCCCCGGCTTGTATATACGCCTATTGCCCTAATGGGCTACTTATCTTTGTACATTCTCTAGTAATACATTCAGTATTGTGTGTTTGTGCTCCAAGCTTCTTCTTCTTCCTTGTGCTGTTCGCATGCTTCTGTAGACGTCTAACTCCAACACAGAAGGCTATGGTATTTGGCTGGTTCCAAAATAATTATTGGATATTTTGGGGCTTCACTACCAAAATATGATATTCTCTCCTCAAAAACTATGCAATGGATGTCTTCCTTCAAAGTTTGACTTTGTTTCATGGCACGTTTCATTTTGGAACCAACACAAAAAAGATATATTCATAAACAAAAGGTCTCCTTTGTTGAAAATTCAAAGAGGTATGCTGGGGCAATGGGGAATTTGAAAAGGTATTTCTTTCATTCAAATGAGAGTTGGACAAGTTTTAAATACTTGAATATTCTATGCTTTCCATCTCTCTTTTATAGTTTTGATCCATATTGACCATTTCTCTTTTTTTATAGGGAGAGCTAGTGATATTTTCAATGATGGGGCCCACTTGACTTTTATCTTTGATATTTATTCTATAGATATCGGCATTGATATCTTTAGCTCTTGAATAGTTTGTTGATGTGTGAGGGTGGTTTGACTTCTTGTATTATCATTAATATTTCTTTCTTCTTTAATTGCTTTTGCTGATCATCAATGTCTTCTATCCTCTAGCATTACTTCTTTAGCGTCTATCCATGACCATGGTGTAATTCACTTTTCCTGATACATCCAAAAGTTGTTAGCTATCATTCTTGAACTTTATCTTGATCAGATATGGTCCCTCTCATTGTCCTTGAAACTTTCTATCACGCCTTTTATCAGAATGATTATCATATCTTAGAACAAGACCTCCATCTATCAACCTTTTATCTTTAAGTTGTTCGTTAAATTCCTATCCCTTTTATTTGCTCGATTCATGTAATGCTTAACTACAAGCTGGATTTTCATACCTAGTAGTTGTCGATCTGTAAACCTCTTTTGGATAACCTCTTGTGCAATCTATCTAGTTTCCTTTACTAAGACTCAAAAACGTGAAAATTTTGTTTCTATTGATAACAAGACTTCTTGTCCATATACCAAGTGAAATGGGGTGCATCCTAAAGATGTATCGTAGGATGTGCAATATGACCATAAGGCTATAGTAAGGTGTTTATCCAATTGCTTAGGATGCTTCGTTATCTACTTACTAATAATTTTATGAAGAATTACGTTGGTCTACTTAATAGATCACTCAAAACAGCTAATGTAAACCATGGACCATGATTATAAACTATCTCTAAAGGTATGCCAAATATACAACATATGAAATTATACGTTAATTTCCAAATAGCTTTTCGTATGATCCTTTTGATGTTGTCTTCTTTTTCCCTACCAAACGTGTAATCCAGTACCAGAATGATGTACTCCTTTCCTGAGCTTGTCCTTGGTATGGGTGGAATTGCATCAATCTCTTATTTCTCAAATGGTCCATAAGAGATTATTGATGTGCTTTGTTGATACATAAGCTAGTTATTTCTTCTAATGTCACATTTGTTGCATTTTTATCAAACCTTGAACATCATTATGAAGTGTTGGCCATGGATACCTTTCTTGAAGTACCTTTCTTATTATTATCTCATGTGAGAAGTGTCCTCCACATGCACGATCATGGCAAGATTCTAGAATGATTTTTATTTGAATTGATGAGGGCACTGTCACTCTAGCACAATTTTGAGTACCAATGTGAGGAGCTTCACCTCATAAATGTCAATCCGCGGAGGCATGAGGACTAGTATGAAGACTATGAGCAAGTGATGGCACAAGTGCGTGAGTGAAAGCACACAAGCATGCACACACATACACACACACGCGCACAAGGTAAGAGTAAAGAGTGGAACAATGGAAAGCTTCAATTACAAAAGAAAGCTCTTACAAAGCTCAAATCTACAACAAGCTAACCCCAAAAATGAGCTCTCCAGCCCTTTTTATAGTTTTTTGAGTGGTTTTGGCCTTGTCCAGACCTAGTGTCCGGCCTAGTTAAAAAATAGGTTCTAGGGCTTATTTGGGGGCTCAAATGGAGTCTAAAAATTATGAAAATTGGTAGGATCGTAGTTCTAATAATCCTCAAGGTCGAGGACTCCTTGGCTTGAACAAAATGGAGTTACAAAAATGGAAAATGATATTTACAATGGTTTTTAGTGATGAAAATCACTATTTTTAGAGGGATTTCTTTTGAAAATTTGACAGGTGCTTCTTGGAGCTCCCTACTTGCTCCTTATTCTTGTGTGTCCACTTCCTTGATGCACTTCCATGCTTTCTCTTACCTTGAGCTTCAACACTCCCCCCCCCTCTTGAGTCTGTCGTCCCTGACAGACCCTTGTTGTAGTGGTTGTTCCATGTAGTACGTTGAGAGGTAGTGTCCTTTACGTCCAACAAGAGCGATCCATCTTCCCAATGTAGCCTTGTTGTTTGTCTAGTTCTTCACTTTGCCACAGCTAGCTCTTGGAGTTTGTAGTTCCTTTGTATGTACTTCTTCCTTGTATTCCATCTCGATGGTGCAATTGTGAGCTGTCCAAAAATGCTAGTTGCTCAAAGCAGGTGGTCAATGATGATTATGAGCAACTCTCGGTGGTGGATGGCTTCCTTGCTCCTCTAGTGGTCACCCTGATGTCCTCTGATTTTTCCAAAGATGGCTTTCATAGTTTTCATGCCAAGTACTTGTAACCCATGATGTATGATGGGTACGTGCATTAGTGCAGGGGTTGAACAAAATATGTGCCTTGTGCATGGCCTTGTAATGTGGCCCTATGTATGTGTACTTGGAAAATGCATGGGAAGGAGTATGGTGCAAGAGATTGGATCTTGAGATAATTGCTCACGGGTATGCTGACGAAGAGGCTTCCTAATCCATCATGGTGAGCATGTTGCCAAAGTAGGTTGTGCGTACCATGGTGAAAGGTTAGTCGATTGTTGTCTCTTCGTGTTGTATGCCCATCACAGTGATTGACGATTGGCTTGTCTTTCTGGTTGATGAACGTCCTTGCTGATGGTTCACCGATGAGTGTCATCGAGCGCATGGACCTATTATTTTTTTCTTTTCTTCATTTTTCTTTTTTTTTGGAACAATTGCAAAACAAGAAGAAGGTAGTTAGGATCAATAAAATATATTACATATGTCGAGTGTGTGTCATGTGCCTGGGATTTCTCAATTGTGTCTATGCACGGCCGTGTATTGTGGCCCTATATTGATGCATACTTTGGAAATGCATGACCTGAATGGTGCAAAAGACAAGGTTTTGTCAAAGGCACATGGTTGTTGCTGGTCGAGGTTTTTGATGTTACTTGCATACTTGATGCATTCTTTGATTGGAGATGTCAATTGGATCTGGAAATAATGTAGTCCTCCTGATTGGAACCCATTTTAGAATAGGATTTCGCCCTGTAGAGATCACCTCAGGCCACTTCATCTTTGCATGCTTTCCAAGCTTTGGTATCGAGTGTGGTTGGCTCTTTGGTTCTGTGGATGTTGTTGGTGCTTTTGGCTTCCAAATCCATATCCTTGATGATTGCCTGCTTGCTTTTGCAGGAGGGTTGAGTTTATCTTCTTTTGGTCTTTTTGCTCTTTTCTTACCCTTTCCTCTCCTTGGCTTCTTTGTTGAGACTTTTTGCATGGTGTTGAGCATAGGCCTTTGCACGTCTAAGAGCACCTTGGGCACCCACATGTGTGATTGTCCTTGTTGAATTGCAACTAATTTCTTAGGCACCCAAATTTTTCGTATGCCTTCTCATTGAGTTAGTCCTGATGGTTTGGTTCTTGTCTTCACATGGTTAGCTTGCCTCGGTGGGAATTGTGGTGGCAAGGCTGGTGGTTGCTCTCCTTTTTGTACCCAGATACTTTCCTCTTGAAGTCTCTTTGTCTATTTGATATAGCGGTTGTCACGGACTGATTTGCTTGCATTTTTGGTTGATTGGTTGTGACAACATTAGTCTTCAGATAAGAGGAGTCAACTTGCCTTTGAGTCTGTTCTTTCGTGATCGAGTCCTTGTGGGTCATAGGGCTTTTGACAAAGAGAACATCTTGTTCATGAAGGTTGGTCTTAGAGGAACTGAGAGAGTGTGTGGTGCCATGATCTGTGTGCATGCAGTTGTCTAATTCTAATGTTATGCATTGTTCATGTACCCAAACGTGAAGAAGTCGACTTCTTAGGTTCAAGTTGACTGCATGGTCATAAATCCAATCTTGACCTAGGACAAGTGGCTCTATAAGGTCTGCATCGTGACACACTAGCATTTTTATTTTTATTGGAACATCTTGAAGGTAGATGGGAAGTTCCACCTCGCCCAAACAAGGGGTTTCCACACCTCCCAATCCCATGAGATATGCTTCTATGGGCTTGATGTCCACTTGCAGGTCTTGGTAGTATGAAAGTATAACTGCACTAGTTGTTGCACCTGAGTCAACCAATGCTCTCATAGTCCTTATACTCTTTTCTTGTCCTACCTCTATGGTCACAAAGGGGTGTCGGTCAATTATTCGAGAAGTAGTTAAGTCTGATTTTTGGCACATGTCCATGTGATATTTTGGAGCTTTTGTGTTGACATCTAGGCCTAGTCGTCGTAACGTATTTCTTCTGATGCGCTCTCTAGCCTCTGCTTGTGCTTCTTCTCTAACCCTTAACTCCTCTTCTTTTTTCTTCTTAGCATTGTTGAGTCTCATAAGCATTTCCTCTGTAAGAGGTTCTTGATATAAATTGACTCGACAACCACTTACATAGTTCGGCAAGATATCACGTTCTAAAGTCACCAATTGAACTGCACCACTAGTGGAGATTCTGTTAATGATCATGGGTCCATATCCTCGTTTCTCCAATTTGCGGGCATGTTTCCTTAGCGTATAAACCAGCACCAGATCTCCCTCTTTCAATCCTTTGTCCTTTACATGGGCATCAAAATATGCCTTTTGTCTTTTCTTTGCAGCATAGATGCCTTGTCTCACCTAAGCGTTCTAGATCAACTATCCTAGAGGACAATTCATGTCCATTCCACTCATGTTCTTGTGCTACTTTTAAGGTTGGGATTAGGAAGTCCAATGGTAGCACAACATTCTGTCGGAAGGCCATCTGAAATGGGGTGGCATTGAGTACCGTTTTGTAGGCAACTCGATAAGCCCAAACAAAGTTGTTTGTCCCAATCAGAGCGTTTACTATTTACCAAGTTTTGTCAATACATTACATAGAATCTTATTCGTGCTCTCCGCTTGTCCGTTAGCTTGGGGATGATAAGGAGCAAACTTCTTATGTATCACCATGAATTCAAGAAGTAGATTCTCAATGACTTCATTCAAGAAGTGCATACCTCTATCACTTACTAACTCTAGCGATAATCCATATCTGGTGAACACGTTCTCGAATAAGAACTTAGCTGTTGTTTGAGCATCATTCTTCATTGTGGCTTTTATTTCCACCCACTTTGTGAGGTAATCTGTGGCTATAATAATGTATTCTGCATGGGAGCTCCTAGTTGGGGGATTAATAGGACCTACGAAGTCTATACCCCACTTCGAAAATGCACGTCCTCCCATCATTGGTCTCAAAGGCATCTCATCTTTTTTGATCGGATATTGTGCATGTTGACATGTGTCGCATTTCTTCACATAGGTATGAGCATATGAAGAGTGGGCCACCAAAGTCCTGAGAATAGAATGGTCTTAATTACTCGGTCAGGCCCAAAGTGTCCACCTGCAGCACCGCTATGTGCAGTTTCTAAGACTTTCAAATAGTCCGATTCATGAATGCACAGTCTTAGGTAACCATCCTTGCCTCTTGGATATAGGTTGTCTCCTACTAAAGCATAGTCTTGAGCCTCTTGCTCCATGCTCTGTTTTCTTGCAAGACTAGCCTCAGTGGGTAATGTTCCTAATCTCATGAATTCTACCAATGGATCACTCCAATCTAGAATTAACGACACGTGATAAAGAGTGGCATGCTCCACTGGGGGTCTCTTCTGGCACACTGGAAAATTCTTAATCCACTCATGTATTTCTTTTTCCATGCTAGGCCAATACACTCCAAAACATTTTAGATTCAGCATAGTTCATTGTTTAGAGTAGTGATTTCCTAGCAATCCTGCATGGGCTTGTTGCAACCAACTACTATGTTCATCGTCCTCGACACAAAAAGCTAATACACCCTCTGTATCTTGTCTCTACATGCTTGCTGCCAAGATTTGATATTGTTGTGATCGTACAATTTCTTCCTTATTTGTTTTATTGTTCTTATTTTTAGGTCCGAAGGTTAGGATAGGTACTAACGTATTTGCCCATTTAGGAACAACTTCTAAATTGAACAAATAAGCATCAGGTAGATCATCAGACACTCCTTGTGGTGGCTCTCCTGAAGTGATGCAAGAAAGATGGTCCGCCCTAAGGTGGATCCTACCTTTCTTGACAACCACTTCAAAATCGTATTCCATTAGTAAGACGAACCATCTTACTAAATGGCCTGTATTGCAAGGTTTATTGACCAAATATAGTAGAGCTTGATGATCGGTAAAAAACTTGAACTTATTGGCCAATAGATAGTGTCTAAACTTCTTCACGGCATATACCATGCTTAAGCCTTCTCTTTCTGTTGTCGTATAATTTCGTTCAGCCGCATTTAATTGCCTACTAGCATATGCTAGTGGCAAATCTAGGTTTCCTTCACCCGTGGGTTGTGCTAGCACACATCCGATGGCATGATTGGAGGCATCTACATGGACATGAAAGGGTTTGCTCCAATCCGGAGTGGTCAGTATTGGTGCTGTGCACAAATGTCTTTTCAGCTCATGGAGGGAATTCTCACATTCCTCGTTCCACTCAAAATTTGTCAACAACCCATAAAGAGGTTTAGCTATAATGGCATACATGTGGATAAACCTACGGTAATATCCACAATGGCCCATAAAGGCTTGTACCTCTTTAACATTCCTTGGTCTTGGCAACTCCGCTATGGATCTTACCTTGACTTCATCTGTTGATATCCCTTTTTTAGAAACAATGTGACCTAAGATTTTACCTTGTCGTACCATGAACACACACTTCTCTGGGCTCAGACACACTGGATATTCTCTACACTTGTTGAAGATCTGTCTGAGCTCAGGGATGTGGTATCCTCTTTGTTGGGAATGAGCACATAAATCGTCCACATATACTTCTAAGCTCTTCCGCAAGAACTCCTTGAAGACATGACACATGAGTCTCTAGAATGTTGCAGGTGCATTGGTGAGACCAAATGGCATCACACGAAATGCAAAGATTCCCCATTCAGTAGCAAAAGCTGTCTTGTGTTGGTGTTCTAGGGCAATGGCTACTTGGTTGTAACCTGAAAATCCATCAAGGAAGCTATAAACTTCCTTACCTGCAACACGCTCCAATCAATGTTCCGTGATGGGAAGTGGATAACTATCTCTAATGGTAGCACCATTAACTTTTTTAAGGTTAATACACACTCGCAGCTTTCCATTCTTCTTGGGCACCACTACAATGGGGGACACCCATTCAGTGTGCTCAATCTCATAGATAAATCCAGCTTCAATCAACCGGTCAATCTCTTCTTTGATTTTAGCTGCATAAGTTTCATTATATGTGTAGGGCTTTTGTTTGGTGGGCTTGGCATCAACGGTCATGGGGATCGTATGAGAGCAGATTTTTGGATCTACTCCCTTCAAATCTCTATAGTGCCATGCAAACACGTCCCTATATTCCCTTAATAGAGCTACAAGCTGTGCTTCTTCTTTTGCACTTAGGTCGTCTCCTATGTACGTACATCGTTCTTCATTCTCTTCAATGGTTACTACAATTTTTTTGGTCTTTTCTTTGTTATCATATGATTCTCCTATAATGGCCTCTCTTTTAGGCATTCGTACCAAAATTTCTCGGTCTTCCACTTCATATTTGTTGAAATTTTTTGGTACCTCAAACATAGATAGACAGAATGTCTTGGGGAAATTGATCATGAAGATCATCAATCTCAGGAATAGGAGGGGGATTACCCTTCTGCTTGGCCCATTTCTCCTCTTGTATTTCCTACAAGAACTCTTGAGAGTATTGCTGAAGTGAAAGAGGTGTTCCCTCATCCACGGAATTAGGAACATAAGCTTTCCTTGGTGGTAAGCTTTCTCTTTCAATAATTGGTTGAGCCTGTGGAGGTAAAAAAACCCGTGGCTTGTTCACTAACTGCTCTAATCTTTCTATTAAGCCCTAGTAATGCAAACATGGTTTGATAGAGTTTGTCTAATTGAACTTTTGACTAGTCTCAAGCATGGCTTAAGCTACTTCTACCATTTTCATGCACATTTTTGTTCGTTCAATCTCTAAGTCTGCTCCAGCAGGATCCAAAGCATTACAAAGCAACTCTAAAAAGCATTCAAAAGCAACTCTAAAAAGTAGGATGGTTCGGCGCCAAAGATAATACTAAAAACAAAATCTTCAATATAATCCGAGCTTAGGCATAAAACTTCAAAGATCTGTACTCACACTAACTGAAATGTCCAGACCTTTGATTCGCTTCCTTCCTAATAACATGGAGAATTGATGTCTGTAATGGAACGACTACAAGGGAAGAAATTTGTCATCTCTTAGCCAATGACCTATCACAGTTCAAGTCAAGCGTAACCTTCCAAAGGACTCATCTACTTACAAAGTATATTCTTCAACAACTTAGATATTCACATTCATTCCTTAAGAGCACCAACTGCAAAACATTTAAAGTCGTATATGTTTCATCATCATCGAAAGTATTCGGTGCAATTCGCAACCAGTGGGCTAGCTTTCAAACCACAAAAGTTGTAGAGGTAAAACCAAATGATCCTCTTCTCCAACAATCCCGGTGCAATAAACAAAAAAGTTCTTCTATACTTATATCTACAATTGCAATACGGGTTGCCTCTTTAGACTTTGTTACACACAACACACAAACACCCAGACGAGCTGGAAATGAGTCTACCAAAAACCAATGGAAGAAGCACTTTCCATCTCCCATCCCCTCCTTGCTTGAAAAAGTTTCTCTCTCTCTCTCTCTCTCTCTCTCTCTCTCTCTCTCTCTCCCCGTACCTGGAAACTCCTCTACATAGCATGTTCATCCATAGGCATCCATCCATCTCTCACTCTATCTATCTCTCTCTCTCGATCTCTCTTTCTCGTTCTTATCATTGATACCCACCATCATGCTACTCTCTCTCTATCTCCCACTATCTCTCTCTATCTTTATCTTTATCTTAGATTCTCTATCTCTATCTCTCCCTCTCTCTCTCCCCCCTTCTCTCTCTTTCTCTCTCTCTCTCTCTCTCCCAATTTCTTGTATCTCTCTATCCATGTGCCTCTGTCTTTCTCTATCTTTCTTTCTCTCTCTCTCTCTCTTTCAATATCTCCTCTCTCTCTCCCCCCTCTCTTTCTATCTATCTATCTATCTATCTATCTATCTATCTATCTATCTATCTATCTATCTATGTATATATCTATCTATCTATCTCTCTCTCTTTCTCTCTCAACTTTGACCTATAGAGTACCATCCTTTCTACATATCTCTCTCTCTCTGTCTCTCTCTCTATACCTCGAAACTCCTCTACATAGCATGTTCATCCATAGGCATCGATCCATCTCTCTATGTATCTATCTATCTATCCATCCATCTATCTATCTACCTACCTATCTCTATCTTTGTCTCTCTTTCACTACAAGGAATATGGGCGCATAGCGACAGTTAAGGCGACACAATTTCGTCGCTATAAAATTGCAAAAAGCATCACAAGAAGTGTCGAGCACATATCCTCAGTTAAACAATGAGCAAAACGGCATTTTTATGAACATGTGGCACAATGGGATGTGCGACATTCATAGTGAGCATCACTAAAGTGACAATTTAAAGAAGTGTGTCTTATACGATACTTATTTCCATTGCATAAGTGATGCTAAATAACATCGCTTATGCAATGCCAATTGGTGTGCTTTTTACAATGCCTTGCCATCACTTACACGACCGCTTTTTAATAGAAAAAAATGAAACAGTTGGAGGCTCTTCAATTGTCATCTTCATGCATTTGATCAAGAGCTCTCCAACGTTCACAATTGTGATGTGCTTACGAGCTAAAATAATCACTTGTAGAATTGTTGTTTTCTCTAATCTCTATCTTATTGCCTCTCTCTGTCTCTATTTCTGTGTTTGAATGTCTTTCTCTATTTGAATTCTCTATCTCTCTCTCCCTCTCTCGCTCTCTCTCTTTACTACAGGCTATTCAAGAAGCTAGCCAAGCAAAAAATATGGCTAGCTATTGAAAGTACAATTTTCATTCTTTGCATATCAATTGAATTGTGTTATTTTCATTAGTTAGCATACTCACACTTAATTATATGCATATATACAGTTATACATGATGAAGTTGCACATTCACACATATACACATGCACATAAAGACATATATACAAACACATACATGTGCAAAAACACTTACACATACACACACATACACATGCATATGCACAAACATTTCTACAACCACATAAAAATAGTTGCATGCATGCATTATTGCATATATATATATATATATATATATATATATATATATATATATATATATATATATATATATATATATATATATATATATATATATATATATATATATATATATATATATATATATATATATATATATATATATATATATATATGTGTGTGTGTGTGTGTGTGTGTGTGTTTATATGTATACACGCACACACACACACACATACATACATTAACATATACTTAAATACATGTATATGCACATCCACATGCATGTACATTCACATGCATGCACATGGATGCAAATGGAAATGCATCCACATGCACATGCATGTTTCATACATATACACATGCATATACATACACTTGTATATGTTTATAGACATAGACATACATATGCACATATGTCTATATACACACACATACACATATAGACACATATATGTGCACATACCTACACACACATATACACATACACACACATGAACATACATACATATACACATATAAATGCACATACACACATATACACATACACTTACACATATACATGCACATACATATACACACAGATACACATGCACATGCACATAGACATATACACACATATACACTTACACATGCACATACACATACATACACGTACACACACATACACATGCACATGCACATACAAATACATACACATACACACATATATACACTTACACATGCATAAGCACATACATGCATATACACATATACATATGTACATACATACATAGACACACACATATTACACACATATACATGCACATACGTACAGACATGAATGAATTATACAACTAAAGTACCAAAAGACATGCTGAAAATAAACAATAGTAATAATCAATAGAAAAAATATTTTCATTACTTAATACCATACACACAATTCAATATATATATATATATATATATATATATATATATATATATATATATATATATATATATATATATATATATATATATATATATATATATATATATATATATATATATATATATATATATATATAGTGTCATAATCAAGAATCCTAATCATCATCATCATCATCTTCATCAGCATCAAGATCATCCTCATCCTCATCTTCATCACCATGATCATCCGCATGATCTGATGTATCTGTGTGAGCACCTTGTGATGATCCAGATCATCCCTCCTGTGTCTGTCTCTCCACTTCATCCATATTTGCCTCTCCATAATAATCCTATATTACATATAACAAACATAAATAAGTAAAACAATTAAAACATCCATAAAAATAAAATAATTAAATAAAATTTAATAATACTCACAAAGGCCTCTGAATGATCTCGCATATACTCACTTAAACACCGATATCCAAAATGTGTAGCATACAGAAACTCATGTTTTGTAGGATATCGGCCATAATCCTTTCACTGCATTGATGCAAAGAAAAAAGATTAGTTTCTTTCATTTTAACTTAAATAACAAATATGCTCAGAATAACACATACACTTACAAATGTAGCTACAAAACCATGATGGCCCATTTGGCCTAGGTGCGATGTGTGGCCCGGTTCAACTCTCTTCTTTGCAGCATCCTCTTTATTTAAAGAAAAAAGAGATACATAAATTAAATGTAAAAAAGTAGTAAAATATATGAAAAATATAGATATAAACTATTAATTTGTACACCTTTTATTGAGGAAATGCCTCCTCAAGATGTACCTGTCTACAAAAAAAATTGTCACATCTCTGGTGGTATAATAGGAAGCCTCTTATCTTTTTTGAACAAACAATATCTCCTATTAGTTTAATCTCAAACAAAAAAAAGGAATTAGAATATATACACATATATGCACACAAATAGACTTACACATACCCATATACACATATACATGCAAAAATATACACATACATATGCACATATACATACATATAACAAAAACACACATATACATATACACATATATACGTACTCACATACACATGCATGCATATACACTTTTTCATACAAAATACATGCATTTATCCCACAATAATGTGTATTTGTGTATATGTGAATACGTGTATGTGTAAATGTGAATATGTGTGTACGTGTAAATAGGTAGATGTCAATGTTTTTGTATGTGAAAAATCAGATTATTAATATCAAAACCATTATTTGTAGATTCGGATCAATCAGATGGAACGCCACTACCATCTCCTAATCGTGCAAGGACTATATACTATAAGTATATCAAACTTTTAATTGTAAATATATTTGATAGATACATAGCATATATATTTTTTTGTTTCTTGTTATAATCCGATTTTGATCAATTAGAGGGCACTCCACCACCTCCTACCCATGCAACCATTTCACATGTGTCCTTTGATAGGAATCATCATGAATTTTACTATCAAGAGCATATTATATGTTAGTGTAACTCTTGCTATGGCACATATCAAAGACCACGATTGGAATGTATTGAACGTGAGGCAGAGTTTGGTACTTTTGAGCATGTACCATCACTTGGTCAACGTGATAATGCTTGGGTATGTATTTTTTCTATAAATAAATATCATTATTTTTTTAAAAACCATATAAAAAATTAAATTACTATTGATATACAAGAATACTTGCTTGATGATGATGATGATGATAATTTTTTTGATAATGTTAATATACCTCATATACATCATGGACTTGTTGTTCATCAATTACAAGCATAGGTTTCTAGAAATCCTCTATCTCCTTGTTTCAAGATTGAAACGGCTAGAGATTATCCATTACCAACTCATGATCATTCTTTAGTACAGACATATGATAGAAGAAGATATGGAGGATCGAATAGAGGACCACTTCCTTTAGATGGAGAGGTTTTAAACTTTTGGGCTAATCGCTATATGATTTCTCCATGCACTATTACTAATGTTGTTGTGGTCTCTTTATTGTAGGAGATTTTTTTATGCCTCGGAACTCTGAAGTCGCTCTTATGTCATTTCGTGGTCCTATATATGGATGGGGAGTTTGGAATCGACTTGCACGTTATGATCGAAGCATGAGTATTTATGGAATATGCTTGAATGAAGCGTCCCTTACTAGTAGAAGGATTTCACATGCAGAAAATGGAAGATTATATATTGATGGAAGACCTTACATGCATGGAAATATAGCAAGTTTAGTAAATAGTAGTCGAGGGTTACATAATAGTTGAAGGACTAATTGCACATTTGAGGAGTGTGAATATAGTCATGAATCACCATACATGAGTAGAGATGTATCAAGATACATAGTTGTCAATGCTATTACTACATTACATGATGGTGAGGAATTATTAGTCAATTATGGATGGCATAGACCTCTAAGAGCACCTTTTAGCTAGAGAGAGAATGAAAATTTTCTATCCATATTTAATAACTTATAAATTTAGTTTTATGTTTAAAGTTTACTTTTTATTCATTTACGGAATACTAATGATTTTTATTCATGTGTGTAGATTCCAACGTATGACGTTGATGATATTCCTCCACATCATTCACAATTGCTAGTAAGACCTCATTTATCAGAAGCTTCTATGAGGACGCTATGCAAAAGTGATCCTATGGAATATACAAGGTTGAAAGATCTATATTGAAAAGAAGATAAAGTACAAGATTTGTGTGACAATGATGAAGATGATGGCATGAAAGATTTTATTGAGGATTTTTATCAAAATGGTAATGAGAGCATTAATATTTCTAAAAATGAGAAATATCTTTGAGAGGAATGCCTAAAGCATGTATATGAAGGAAGTCATTTGACATGACTAAGTGCAAGCTTACTTATTCTCAATTGTCAAAATTATTTTGGATGGAGTCCTATATCTGTTTCGGCACTATTAAGGTATAATTTTTAATTTTCTATCTATTTATATATAATGCATAAATACATACATATAAATACATGCATATATAGACATACGCACAATTATACATGAATGCATACATTCCTAGTCTCTTTTTATCTTTTTACCTATCTACTATCTATCTATCTATCTATCTATCTATCTAACTATCTATCTATCTATCTATCTATCTCTCTATCTATCTATCTATCTATCTATCTATCTATCTATCTATCTATCTATCTATCTATCTATATATGTTTCTCATTCTTATCATTGCTACCCACCAATCTACTCGTCACTCTGTATCTATCTCTCTCTATCTCCCTTTCTATCTCTCACTCTATCTCTATCTCTCGCTTTCTCTCTCTATATATATCCCTCTCTTTGCCTCTCACATTCTTTCTCTCTCTTCGAATCTTGGATATTTATGTCCCTATGCCTCTCTCTCTCAACTTTGACCTGCACGCTACCACTCTCTCTCTCTCTCTCTCTCTCTCTCTCTCTCTCTCTCTCTCTCTCTCTCTCTCTCTCCCTCCCTCTCTGTCTCTCTCTCTCTCTCTCTCTCTCTCTCTCTCTCTCTCTCTCTCCCTCTCTCTCTCCCTCTCCCCTCCCCCTCGATCTAATGCTCTTTGGTTATTCTATGATGCCCCGAATTCTTCCATGTTCTTTGTGATTCTTGTAGAGGTACCTCTTATGGGTTCTCTCTCTCTCCCTCTCTCTCTCTCTCTCTCTCTCTCTCCCCTCCCTGAATTCTTGTAGAGGTACCTCTTATGGGTTCTCTCTCTCTCTCTCTCTCTCTCTCTCTCTCTCTCTCTCTCTCTCTCTCTCTCTCTCTCTCTCTCTCTCTCTCTGTGTGTGTGTATCTCTCCCATTCTCTCCTCGTCTTTCTCTTTTTGTCTCTCTCTCCCTCCCCCCTCTCTCTCTCTCTCCTAAGTCCCTCTATCAAAGAGTAGCAGCAACACCTTCAATAGGTTGTCACTAACTCTCTCTCTCTCTCTCTCTCTATCTATCTCTCTCTCTTTCTCTCTCCCTCTTTCTCTCTCTCTCTCTCTCGCTCTCTCTTTTTCATACACACACTAAGAGATTCTAGTCTTGACACACATGAAGGGTTGAAACATGTTAGCTCAAAAAAGATGGATTCTTACTAGGCAAAGGGGGATGGAGGGTTCCACGGGAGAAATGCTATTTTGTTTCCAAAGAAATTTCACATGGCATGGGAAAGAACCCCATATGTGCCTCTAAGATACCCCAGATGCCCTTTAGGTTGGGAAGCCTGGGAGGGAGGATTGAAGGGAGTGTTTTTTTTTTTTTTTTTTTTTACTTTTTTTTTTGGGGGGGGCGGGAAGGGTGGGAGAGGCGACAGGAGGAGGGAAATATTCCACTTTTTCGAAATAGGCTGGGTTGAGACACGGTGTCACAATGTTCTCGATAAAATGAGAGAGACGACGTGAAGTTAGTTGACTACGGGTAAGCAAACGAGTTTTGAGTCGGATGAATGCTCTTATCCCACTATTCTCGTACATCTACAGGTGTCCATATAAGTATACACATCTATCATTTAAGCATTGATTAAAGTTATGAAAGACCAAAAGCTGCATATTTATGGACATTGATTAAATTATATATATTAATGACCTTAATCTAATTTGAATAATGCCATGCTTTCTTGTTCTGATTCTAAAATTAACTAGCTGACTTTCGCTTATTGAGAACGTTCTTAAGCCCATGGATTCTCCTTTTTAGTTCTTCTATTTTTGTTCATTATATATTTCTATTCTCAAAAAACTTCAATATTTTCCCTCTTCTCACTAAAGTTTCCGAAACGTTTCAATGCATTTCGTTCTCGTTTTTCTCCGTTACGTATCAGCTATGGAGCAGAGGACGAATTTTCTTCCGTTTATAATTGCGCAAAGGAAATTGTATTGTGGAGAAGACTTATACAAATGAGCTAATCTAAAACAAGAACAGAAATTATGTGCAAGAGGTTATCATTTACCCTTGTCCATAACAAGCAACTCGGACAGAAAAAACGACACAAGGTTTGTTACTCTTGTCTATAAACTAAGGAGTACTATCTTTCTTTTGGATGAGGCTGGAGAGCGAATCAATGCAATCGATGTAGGAAAAGAGAGGACTTCCATAAATTTCTTCTAGCTCTATACCTATATGTACCTCAAGGGTGATACATGCCAGTCTATGAAGGCTTCAAGTCCAACAATCTGTGTGTAACAAATGACTGGATTCCATGGCTGATCGCCATCTGTTCCGCGTGGTTGAAAGTGCTTCTTCCGCGGGTTTTTCATAGACTCATTTCCAGCTCGTCTGGGTGTGTTGTGTGTTGCAATCGTTGATATAAGTATGGAAGAACTTCTGTGTTTCTTGCAGCGGGATTGTTGGAGAAGAGGAGCATTCGCTGTTAGCTCTCCAACTTTTCTGGTTTGAAAGCTAACAGGTTGCGAATTGCAGGGAATACGACTTTAAATGTTTGCAGTTGGTGCTCTTAAGGAATTCATGCGAATATCTACAGTAGATGAACCTTGATAGGCTTGACTTCAAGTGTGATAGGCCATACGCTTGACTTGAACTGTGATAAGCCATTGTCTAACAGATGACAAACTTTTATGTATATTCTCCCTGAGAACAAAAGTTCCCTTGCAATTTTTCCATTACAGACATCAATTCTCCAAGTTGTTCTGAAGGAAGCCAATCGCGTGTCTGGACATTTTAGACTAAGGATTTTTTTTTTATAATTATCTTTAGCGGTGAGCCTCAAGGAGAGATGTTCCTAGAGTTGCTTTTTAATGGTTTGCATCCTGCTGATATCACCGTTTCCAACTACTTTGGATTGTGAGTTGATGGAAGAATTATGCGAACATGTATGTGATGAAGGTTTAAATGTTTAAATGTCTCCCATTTCATGCTTTGTAAGTCTTTTCCACAATACGATTTCCTTTGCGCAATTATAAACGGAAGAAATTTTGTTCCTTTGCTCCATAGCTGATAGTTGTAGATGTACGAGAACAGTGGGATAAGAGCGTTCGTCCTACTCAAAACTCTTTTGCTTACCCTCAGTCAACCGACTTCACCTCTTCTCTCTCCTCTCATCGAGAACATTGCAACAACGTGTCTCTTCCCCCCTTTGTGGAAAATGTGGAATCTCTCCCTCCTCCTATTCCCTTGTCCGCGCCCTTCCCCCCCCCCCCCCCCCCCCCAACACACACACCCTCGCCGGCTTCCCAGCCCAAAGGGCATGTGCGGTTCTTCTAGACGCTCATATGGGGTTTTTGTCCATGCCATTTAAGCGTTTTTTTGGAAACGAACTGGAGTTTTTCTTGTGGAACCCCCCCCCCCCCCCCCCAAAAAAAAAAAAAAAAACCCTTTCGTAGTAAGAATCCATCTTTTCGAGCTAACATGTTTCAGCCCATCATGCGTGGCAAAACCTGAATCTCTTAGTGTGTGTGGGTGTGCATGCGAAAGAGAGAGAGAGGGATAGAGAAATATATATATATATATATATATATATATATATATATATATATATATATATATATAGAGAGAGAGAGAGAGAGAGAGAGAGAGAGAGAGAGAGAGAAAGCTCTATAAAAGGTTGTACTCTGCAGGTGGAAGTTCAGAGAGAGAGAGAGAGTTCTATAAAAGGGTTGTATGTGCATGTGTATGAAATATATACATACCTCTATATATTCCATACACATGCACATACATACATATACATCACACATGCATGAATATGCACATGCATGCATACATATAACACATACATGCATATATAAAAATATGTATACATACATACATGCATGAGTACACATGCATACATGCATACATACATGAAAATGGATATTCACACACTCATACACATACATACATATTCATATCAGTGAGACATGCATACAAACACAAGCATACATACGCATGCATGCGTCCTGACCGTCATACACACACGTGCATAGTTTGCATGCATATGCACATATATACATATGCATCATACACATGCATACATAGATGTGTGCATACATACATACTTGCATGCATCATTCGCACATACATATAAACATGCATGCACACCTGGATGCACACATACATGCACATGCATAGACACACATCACACATGTATGCAAACATACATACATACATATGTATGCATAGACATACATGCAATCATGCATACACACATGCATAAAAGCATGTATATACACATAGTCTCACAGATGCATAAATAGATGCACATACATACGTATGCTCATCACACATACATATACATACATACATACACTCACACATACACATAATGCACATATACCTTAAAAACACAGACAAACACACATGCACACATGCATGCATACACACACATGCACAATGATACATGCACAATGCATACATGCACACATGCATGCATATACAGGAATCTATATGTCACATGAACATCCACATGCACATCACACAAGTGTAAGCCACCAGATTGGCAATTGTAAATGTTTTTTCCTTTTCATATTCTGCACGAACCAAAAGGTCGCGGCGAGGAAATGTATTTTCATATAAATCAATGAACAGGACGCTTCGAGGACGACCAGAGAATCGCCTGACTGCCTGTCTGGGCGATATGTCTGTGTAGTCTCCGTTGTGTTGTTTTGATAACTCTGACTCAGCCTGTGTCGTCCTGTTTGTTTGATTATCTGCACCTGTATGGTAGAGATTAGTTACAGTAACGTTTACATTAAGTGAAGTATTGAATCGTTGATCTGTAAGTTGTTTACTGTAAGTCTGTGTTACGGTAATGTTTATCCTTGCGTTGTGTACTCAGATATATTGATTGTAATACGACTAGTAATTCTGTAAAGGAATGAGCTCGAGTTTCTGTTAGTGAGCTTGATTAGCAGAATTGTTTTGAACAGAAGATCATGTGTTGTGAGTTGATCTGTGAAAATCAAGTATAGGGCCTCTGTTTAACAGACCCCTTCCACTCCCAAGAACCCGAATAGAGCTTAAACGTGTCTCTGACGACAAATTCGCGTTTAACAGTGGCGTCGTCTGTGGGCCATGAATGTAAGCCGCCTTTTCTTATTGATTCTGCTCATGCATGCACACCGTAATTTTGAAGGTTATCATCTCAATATTGTGCGATGATTAACAAACTCAATTGCCTCCCACTGCCAAGTATCTACTTAACCTTTTTCGTTTTGCTGTTAATCGCTATTGTGTCTGCGTGCTTTGTGTACTTTGTGTTTCCTGTAATCCCTGTGTCTGCTTGCTATTCGTGTGCGCATCCTGGAAGCGTTAGCAAACTTTGCTACGTTCCGTGACAGACTCCCTGCAGATATGGGTGAGTTCTTGCGTGTCCGTGGGTTGGCCAATTTCGCTGAATTGCCTTGGCATTCAGTGGAATTTCACCCATTTTACGCCCAAATCATTGCTGCCATCGCTGCCACACTTGCTACGGAGCAAAGTTGGCCAATTACTTCCGTACCATCTCGGGTAGTAATCACCCTATAGTCCTTTGCTGATGCTTTTCGACTCTCTCTGGAAGGTCAAGAGAATGGCCCTAATTTGTCGATAGCTACAATGATTCAATTGTTTCCCAGATATTCTTCGAATGAATATGCCATACTTTGTCGTCCTGAGCCTGAAAGAATAGCCCTGCAATTTTTAGTAGCAATACTAAATTTGCAGAAATGAACATATGGGATATCTCGCCCATTTTACTCAATGATTGATATGGCTGCTAGGGAGCCTATCAATTTTGCTTCATATTATTTCCGACGCATTCATCGTGAATGCATTTTGGTAATTAAACAAGTCAACAAACGGGATTTGCCACGTTCCCATCTCCCCCACATACTAAGTTTCCTGTTTTCGGCCTTACAAGCAACGGAACCGCCTCCACGAGGTCCAATTTTGTATCATGAAGAATCTGTGCAAATCCTGGAAGATAATGAAGAATATGACGAAGAAATCTTCCAGCTACTCCGCCAAAAACGCATTAGAATCAGTTCATCTGATAGTGAAGTACAAGGTTCGACCACAGGAAATGAAGCCGACAACAATGAAGAACAGACTTTTCATGACACAGCTACTTCGATGCATCATGGTTCATCAGCGTAGTCATCTCAAGACCACCAACAAGAAAAAAGTGTTTCTGCTGATGATAAAGACATATCTTCCAAGGACGAGTCTCAACAGCAGTCCAAACAAAAGGAACAAGAAGATACCCAAGTTGTTGTTGCCGAAATTTTGGCAGAATTGATTGAGGCAGTAGAGTATGCAGTTGTTCAAACTCAAGTGACTACGCAACAATCCACCGAAAGAGTATTGATGGCTAATACTTTGCGACCCACTCCTCCACCCGAACCTCCACTCAAACCTATTGCTCCCATTCCACCAATTGTACCTGACGCACCCAACTCATCATCCTCTTCACCGAACTATTCTCCACCCAATTCCCATCAGCTCCTCACCACTTCTTCATCTCAACCATGTCCTTCTCTTCTATTTCCTTCGCTACCTGTATTTAATGAACTCGCATCCATAGGTCAGATGTTGATTCATCTATCGTAGCAACTACTAGCATAGATGAAAGAAGTAACTGATAATATCAGAGAAGGTTTCCAGCATAAAGTGGATGTTCTGGAAGCAAACATTAGTCCACTCTAGGAAGAAATAAATATAATAAAGGCAGAAAATCATGCTTTTCAAATAGATTACAGAGTTACAGGCCAAACTTGCCAAATAGGAAACAGTAATCAGTCAACGAGATGCTGCATTGGCTGAAGTCAAAGAAAAAGATGATTTATTGTGTGTTGCTGATGCAGAAATCCTGCAACTGAAACAGTTAGTCCAAGATAAAGAGGATGCCCGCATAGCAATAGGTAATCTGTTGGAAGAAACTAGACAAGAGCTTGATGAAGTGGTACAACGAGGACAGGAGATGGGAGACTTAGCGAAGCAAACTACTGAAGAACTCCAATGAAAAGAAGTCCATTTGTCTGAATCAAACTCTACTCTCAAATTACAGATGAATTTGGTCACTCAACTACAGAAGGAGATACTAGGCATAAGAAGAGAAAGAGATGCCTATTACAAGACCATCCAATTTCAGAATCAAGAATTGGAGAGAAGGGAGAATCATCGGTATGTGCCTGGGGATACCGACGCTTATATCGTCGCCTATACGGACGACCATATGTGCAAATTTTTTTTGGGCAGAGTGTGTTGTCTCTTGCTATAGCAACATTCCCATGCTGTTGTGTAGCAAAAGACAGTCCACTCTGCCCAAGAAAAACCCAACTACATGTGACATGTATGACAGGAAACAAAAAAATGATTTGATAAAGCAAAACATACTATCAAATCCAAAAGACATCAGCAAAATGAATCATGAATCGTGTACAAGGAAATGGGACACATAGACATGATATTTATAAACAACAACTAGAACAGATGTATATGTGTGTCTGCCTATGTATATACATGTGTATGTGTACATGTATTATGTGTGTATATTTCTATATGTGTAAATATTTATCTGCATGTGTAAAAACCCTAAAACCCTAATCCTAAAGACCTAGACCTAAAACAGGTGTATGTGTGTATGCTTGTGTATATATATGTGTAGGTGAATATATATATGTGTATGTGTGTGTATGCATATGTGTATCTATGTAAGAATCCTAAAACCCTAATTCTGGAGACCTAGACCTAAAACATGTATATGTGTGTATGTGTGTATGCATGTGTATATATATGTGTATGTGTATATGTATTATGTGTTTATATGTGTATATCTGTGCATGCATTTGTGTATATATGTAAAATCCAAAAACCCTAACCCTAAAACATGCATATGTGTGTATGTATATATATATATATATATATATATATATATATGTGTGTGTGTGTGTGTGTGTGTGTATGCACGTGTATATATATGTGTATGTGCATATGTATTCTGTGTTCATATGTGTATATGTGTGTATGAATGTGTGTATATACGTAAAAGCCAAAAACCCTAACCCTAACCCTAAAACATGCATATGTGTGTATGTATGCATATGTGTGTGTGTGACTCTCTCTCTCTAGGTGTATGTGTGTATGTATGTATGTATGTGTGTCTGTATGTATGTATGCATGTGTGTGTATGTATGTGTATGTGTATGTGTATGTGTATGTGTATGTGTATGTGTATGTGTATGTGTATGTGTATGTGTATGTGTGTATGCATGTGTATATGTGTGCATGTGTGTATGTATTATGTATGTATATGTGTAAAAGTAAAAAACTCTAATCCAAAAACCCTAACCCTAAAACATGTATATATGTGTTTGTGTGCATGTATATGTGTGTGTGTATGTTTATATCTCTCTCTCTATTTCATCTGGCTCTCTCCATCTTTCTCTCTCTCTTATTCTCTCTCTCTATCTATCTATCTCTATTTATAACAAAGAACAAAACAATCACTTACATCGATGTAATTCTTTTGAACGCTCTCATCAAAGCCCAATTAACATCGTCTCGTGTCAAATTCCAAAGAATCAATGCCTGAAATCTCCTGTATATGTCATGTTTGTGTATGTGTATGTGCATGTATGCATGTGTGTGCATAGATATGTGAGTGTGTATACATATGTGAGTGTGTATTAATATGTGTGTGTAAGTAATATGCATGTGTGTATGTATGTATGTGTGTGTGTACATGCATATGTGTGTGTATGTATGTATGCATATGCATGTGTGTATGCATATGCATGTGTGTATGCACATATGTGTGTGTATACATATGTGAGTGTGTATGTAATATGCATGTGTGTATATGTATGTCTGTGTGTACATGCATATGTGTGTGTATGTATGTATGCATATGCATGTGTATGCACATATGTGTGTGTATACATATGTGAGTGTGTATTTATATGTGTGTGTGTATGTAATATGCATGTGTGTATGCAAGTATGTATGTGTGTGTACATGCAAATATGTGTGCATGTATCTCTCTCTTTCTTTCATCTCTCTCTCTCTATCTCACTCTATATCAATCAAAAGCAAAACAATCACTTGCATCGATGTAATTGTTTGGAGCATTGTTGTCAAAGTCCACTTAATGTTTTCCTTCATCGAATTCCAAAGAACTGATGCCAGAAATCTCCTGCAAAACAAAAGAAAAGAGAAATTCATAAACCCTAAGCCTAAAACCGTATCCCTAAAACATGTATATGTGTGTATGTGTGTATGTATATGTGATGTGTGTGTATGTGTATGTGCATGTATGCATGTGTGTGTATACATATGTGAGTGTGTATACATATGTAAGTGTGTATATATATGTGTGTGTGTGTGTATGTAATATGCATGTGTGTATGTATGTATGTGTGTGTGTACATGCATATGTGTGTGTATGTATGTATGTATATGCATGTGTGTATGCACATATGTGTGTATACATATGTGAGTGTGTATGTAATATCCATGTGTGTATGTATGTATGTGTGTGTACATGCAAATATGTGTGTATGTATGTATGCATATGCATGTGTGTATGTATACATGTGTGTGTGTACATGTGTGTATGTATATGTGTGTATACATGTATGTATGTATGTGAGTATGAGAATGAATATGTGTGTGTATGTATATGCATGTGTGTATGTAATATGCATGTTTGTATGTAATATGCATGTATGTATGTATATGTGTGTATGCATGTGAGTATGTAATATGTATGTGTATGTATATGCATGTGTGTATGTAATATGTATGTGAGTGTGTATGTAATATGCATGTGTGTATGTAATATGTATGTGAGTATGTGTATGCATATGTGTGTGTATGTATGTATGCATCTCTCTCTCTATCCCATTCTCTTTCAATTTCATCTCTCTCTCTCTCTTTCACTCTCTCTCTATCTTTCTCTTTCATCTCTCTCTCTTTCTTTCTCTCTCTCTCTCTTTATGTTTCTCTAGATCCCTCTCTTTATTTCATCTCTCTCTCTCTATCTCACTCTATATCAATCAAAAACAAAACAATCACTTACATTGATGTAATCGTTTGGAGTGTTGTCATCAAGGTCAACTTAATGTTGCCCTTCGTGGAATTCCAAAGATTTGATGCCAAAAAGCTCCTACAAAAGGAAAGAGAAGAGAAATTAGAAAAGGGAAAACACAAAGAAAGAGAAAGGGTGCTATAGTATGTGCAATTCTTACCAAAATTTCAGATGTAGAGAAACAGAGATGTAGAGAAAGAGAGAGAGAGAGAGAAAGAGAGAGAAAGAGAGAGAAAGAGAGAGAAAGAGAGAGATGTGTGTACACAATAGGTTCAGAATGTAGTTCGCGCATGCAAACTCGATAGTAGCAAACTTTGATTCAAAATGCAAGCAGATGT
The DNA here is from genome assembly GCA_020310875.1 of Ceratopteris richardii. Taxonomy (NCBI): domain Eukaryota; kingdom Viridiplantae; phylum Streptophyta; class Polypodiopsida; order Polypodiales; family Pteridaceae; genus Ceratopteris; species Ceratopteris richardii. The sequence continues at coordinate 41,164,802 of CM035421.1, forward strand.
CAAATTTTTGCTCTCGGGCCCAGTTAAAAGTTGCCTCGGTATAAGTGTCGGTGTGAGCATCCGTATAAGCGTCGGTAACTTACAGTAAAGTACAGACGCCTATACCAATGCCGTGTATACCGACGATTAAATGATCATTGGTATTGCATCTGTGGTTTTTGAAGCATTTTCAATGGTCATACCGACGCCGAAGGGTGACCGTCGGTATTGGCAACGTCGGTATGCCCCTCATATGTTGTAGTGCATATACAGTTCTTTACTTAACTCACTATTAAGAATGGCAATCTTAATGTCCAAATTGATATATATTTCATACTCTAATTGCATGTAAAGCCAACAAAGTTTTCACTATCTCCATGTTTGCAAGTGGACTACTTGTTTGGTCATAGTCCAATCCTTGCATTTTAGCATATACTTTTGCTACCATTCTAGGCTTCTATCTTGATATAGTAACTTCAACACTTCCTTTAACCTTAAAACCCCACTTGTCGCCGACTACCTTTTGGTTTGGTGTCTTGGGAGCTACGTTCCAAATCTTGTTATCTTGTAGTTCATCTGTTTTTTCTTTCATTGCTTTGTCCCACTTTTCATCTCTTTTCACCTCACCATAACTTGTAACTTTGTATTCGGGCTCAACCTTTTTCATAAAAGAGTAATGCTTATCCATAAGAGATTCATAAGTATACATTTGAGTTTGTTTACTTACTCTTGAAGTTATTCTTATCTCCATTTTAGGTGTTTTGTCTTTTTTATTAGGAACCTTTGATGCCCTCCCATGCTCATATATGGGACTAACATCTTCTCCATCATCAGTAGCTTCAATGAGAAGAGAAAAAATCCCGCAAAATTGTGGTGGTGGTGTTGCATTCATGAAGCAATCAGTCACCTAAAAGTAGATCAAAGTAGACCTTTGCTTTGCATAGATTATAGGAAAGTGAATTGATTCCCTCAAACAACCATTCCCACCTTCATTTCAACTCAAAATCCACTTGTAGAAGTCCTCCAACACTTTCAGAGTCTATATAAAGACTTGAAATCACTTGTATAATACATGGAAGCAATATACATACACTTGTGATCATCATTGTCTCACTCCTTTAATTTTCTACATCATCTTCTTCATGACTAGTAATCTTGAAGAAGCATCTACTCTCTCTCAAGACCTCCAAATTAAGTGTACGATGGCGTATTAGAAAGATATTAATTTCTAGTTTATTCTTGTAAATGTTCATAGCATTTGGCGTAATAGATTGGGAGAAATTGTAGTGTTTCTGTCTCAGGGTCAATCTCTGCGTATTCCTGAAAAATAGGAAGTACCATGGATGAATGTCTGATTCATTTCTATAGCACATTTTGCCTACTCCTTATACTTTCGTGCATTATATACACTCAACCCTATGTGTATCACTCCCATAAAAGGAATTTTTATAATTATAATCAAGCTAGTTGCAACAAACTAAGAAATTATGACCACCACGTGCTAGAGAGATGAGGACCACAAATGTAATCAAATGTCAAAGTAGTAAATGAATAATAAGGGTGTATCTAAAAAAATTCCCAGTGACTTCATTGTTTCTTGATGTGCGATCTAGGCACAAACATATGAAATGGATGGATTTGAATTACTCGTCCATTTCTGAGCATGATTGGTGCATGGATTCTAGTAACTAGGATAGGATTTGTATTCCAATCAAGACTCTGAGAACTTTTGATTCTCTTGAATTTAATTTGGAAAAAATTGAAGTTTTGTTGACCCAAACATCTGACTTGGATGTTTACACAATGTTTAACTCCCATCCAATAGTTACTTGATTTTTTTCACCCGACTAGAGGACTACTTTGTCTTAAGTGCATGAAAATCCTATGTAAATTATAGGAAATTTTTCCATTTACTCTGGTTCAGCTTACTATATCTTGACCAAGTCAAATTCCAAAATGAAAATTATCAAACTTTTCTCAAAGACTTTAGTTAAAAGTTCTTGGGAATTGTCAAGCTGATGAGCAATTCTTAACTTCTCTATTCTAGAGCATACAGGACTCTAGAGAATCATGAGTATTATGCCAGTAACTAGAAGAAAACTCAAATGGATAAGTCAAACTTCGACTTGCTATACTTTCAAGGTCGAATAAGTTCTTGTACAAAACATCTATCTAAGGTGTTTAATTTATTTATCTAGTTCCAATCAGCTGACCCTAGACTTTTGGGAAAAGATTCAAATATCATATCTGAGCCAATTCCAAAAGATTTGGAAAGTGAAAGGAAAAAGCTAAAACTTTTTATAACTAATTCAAAATTCTAAGATATAAACTTCCTATGAGTCAAATACTTGATAACCTACCCAAGACTTTAACTTTTTAATGATCTATTTCAACAAGGTATTGAAGCATTTTCTTTATCTTTAAGAGAAATAAACTAGATTCTCAAAAATATTCAAAGCAACTCGAAAACATCATCCAACCAGAAGATACTAGGGTGGTTACCAACATTAGTGTGTTGACCCACTGAGGTTCTATTGATGAATTTTTACTCAAACAATGCTTCACTTGAGACTAAGTTCATGCCTATATTCAATCTTTATGAGTGCTTACTAGGAATGCGATTCTTGAGCATTACTTTGAGTCAAAAGAGTGAATTTACTAAGTTACACTAGGAAATTTATGCTTAATTTAGTTAATCTATCCTTAGTTGAAAGGTTCAGTTCAAAGTCAAAGTCTCACTCTTTCATAAATTTATCAAATATTTGTGAATCATCAACACTTTAGCTTGAAGTGTTTCAAGAAGATATTGGAAGTTACTTACTTCATATCTTCTTACGAACTTGATCTTGGAGTATCTTGAGATCATACTTTTATCCTCCTTGAATTAAAAGTTATCCTTGGAAGTTTTAATTCCTTTGAAGATCATAGCTAACTTCAAAATCCATTCTAAAGCTAAAAGATAATTATCGTCACACGGTCCGATGTCCCATACCATCAATGTGAATATCGAATGTGGCGTCTCATATGACCCTATTTTATATTCGCATTAATGATGCATGGGGCCAAGGAAACATGGAAACTTTGGAAGAACTCTTCTATTTAGAAGATTTCGAAAGTTCAAAGTTGTGTTCATAGTAGCATTACTATTGGATCAATCATCAATAGATGCTAGGACTTCAAAAATACTTTTAATAGGTGAAATATGTTTAAAGGACTCTAGTAACATCTAAAGATTGAACAATAATAATCAAACTTGTATCAAACTCAAGAATAGGAGTCAATATCACATACATGAAAGTTCAAACTTAAACTCTCATAGTGGTATGGGGAAACAATATCCAAAATATGATACTTAGTCTCTACTTTGATACTCAGGAAATGAATACAATTGTAATAGTAAACTTTCTAGATATTGTTTGAAAGAATTTCTTTCAAATAGCCTTCTAATATTGCAAAAGATTCCAAAATGAATCATTTGCTCAAGATATTTGATTCCCTAGAAGGAATCTCAAGTTTTTGAAGAATAACATTCTTCCAAGTATTGAGAATGTTCTTCATACTTTTTAAACAATAAGTAGTTCCTTGGAAGTCCCAAACCACTAGAAGTGGTACTTGAAGTCCAATTTGTGATATAACCTAAAGATATATCAAAGATTATTAGTTTTGGAATTTGAGAGGCAGTAGTGTATGCTCGGACTTCAGTATGGGAAAGATCTGTAAAAATCTTGCAGGTAAGCAAAGAAGCTTTAGATAGTTCAGGAGATCTTAAAGATAAAGACTCAGTCTTTATTCTACTCACAAGATCAACCAGACTTGATCAAGCTTGGCCATGATTGTCCAAGAATGTGCGGTTGGAACTATTGTTTAGATTGGCCAAGTATTGGCAACAAAATTCCTTTTAGGATATATTCACTCAAATTCCAATTATCCAATGGAAAAATGTGAAAAGACTAAGTTGTTCTCAGTCTTAACAGAGTGAAGAAATTCCAAGAATGTAGTCTCCAATTGTGAAGATTGTACTTAAGTCTGTGGAAGGTAAAACATAGTGTTTGTCTATCCTTAAAGGGATTTTGATACAAATCCAATAAAGCATGAGCAGATGCTTAGACTTAGGTAGTAGAGAGATTCTTGTAAAAGTCTCGGCCGAGCTAGGTATCTAAAGCTTTAGTAAGAAAGGAATCTAAAGACAAGAAGTCAAAAGTTCGTGTCACTACAAATTGGTCAAGGATAAACCAATTGAACTTGAATCTATGAAAATTCAAGTACTTGGCATTCTGATTGGTTTTCACTTGAAAATCCTAGTAAAGAAGAATAGATATTCTATTTTGAGGTTTTCTAATTGATTTTGAAGTTAGATATGATCATCAAAGGAATTAAAACCTCCAATGATAAGTTTTAATTCAAGGATGATAAAAGTACGATCTGAAGAACTTCAAGATCAAGTTGACAAGAAGATATGAAGTAAGTAACTTCCAAGATCTTCTTGAAAGACTTCAAGCTTGTTGTTGATTCACAAATATTTGATAAATTTATGAAAGAGTGAGACTTTGACTTTGAACTGAACCTTTCAACTAAGGATAGATTGACTAAGTTAAGTGTCAAGTTCCTAGTGTAACTTGGTAAATTCACCCTTTTGAACTTATTTTAGACTCCTACAGCATGCGACGAACAATTCTTGATCTACTCCTTAGAAAAGGAAGTCACACAAGAGATTGGAGGACTTGGATAGGGGAAGAACCTCACAAATATGAGGTCGGTGGTTCAAATCCTTCCGTCGACTTCTAGAAGTCCTAGGTTTTGAAGAACTCTCCAAGCTTATGGAGATCACAATTTCGCTGCTTCCCCCTCCTCGGTCTTCGTCATCTCAACCCACGCATGGCCGAAATTGCAACACATGGAATTGAAGATAAACAACCAAGACATCATCTCATAAAAAGGATGAAATATGAAGCTCTGTATAGAAGCCCAAGCTTGGGAGGAAGATAATGATGAATCCTACAAGGACTCCATGAGAGCTTAAGAAAGATGATGAGCCACCAAGGTCACCATGAAAGCTTGCTTTGATACCAATGCAACAAACTAAGAAATTTTGACCACCACGTGCTAGAGAGATGACTCTCCTCCCAACCTTATGATTGTATATATAGCTGCTCCAATCAACGAGGACCACAAATGTAACTAGAGTCCAGAACTGCATGTGCAATCTCCTCCACTCCTTTCATATCTTCCACTAGTCTACTAGTGGTTGGAGTGATCTCGTCCATTCCTTTACTACCTTCCACTAGAGTCCACTAGTGGTTGGTGTACTCACCTCTTGAGTTACGTCTCCCTCGACTGAAGCTAACTCATGTTAACTTGAGTTAGAAGGCTCTCGAGCTCTTTGGGAGAAGCTCTCTCCCCATGCTCCCCATGGAAGTTGAACCCAAGACCTCCTCCTTCATAACCATGACACTTAACCACTAGGCTAAGTGGATTACTTGAATATGAAAGCACATGAACTTATGCTTGAGTCTATTCTTCAGATCTTTTGTCCTATAGACGAGTGACCAAACCGTATCCAATTTCAAATCTGTCTGAAGCAATCGGATCCCTAGACCATAGACTTATGTTATTACACCGGTCAGTATGGGCATTTGAATTTTATTGTCTCTTCCATAGATAGTAAATTTTTTGAGCTAATCAACATGTGAACCTATTTGTTTTGTATCAAATCTTTCTCATTGATGCTTCGAAGGACATAGCACATTTCTTTCCACCTATCACATGCCTATAATGCCTATTCGAGTCTCCATAAGCTCAAGTTCTAGTCTTCTGCCAGTTGGCTAGTCCAAACTTCGTTGCTTCAAAACGTAGTTTTCTACCTCCTACAAGCTTCTCCAAAATCTTTCAGTCCTATCAGAGCTAGATCAAGATGGGTGACGGTTTTCCCTCAATGATCGAGAAGATTGATTGGCCCAACTATGTGGCTTGGCAACTCAGAATGGAGGCCTATTTGCAAGGTAGAAATCTTTATGGAATTGTAGCAGGTGATAAAGCTATGCCTATTCCAAGATCCAAAGGAGGACCTGCACAAAAGGGGATAGATAAGCACTCACTTTACTGGACAAGGGATGCTCAAGAAAGGTCGTACATACTAAAATCAATCTCTAAATTTCTATTACCACATATTAGAGGATGTAAGACATCTCAAGAGACTTGGGATGCCCTCACGACTTTCTTTTCTGCTGGTACCAAAGCAAGAAAGAATCATCTTTGGAACACATTCAACCAAATGAAGAAGACACCTAAGCAAACCATCATGTAGTTTGTTACCAAGGTCAAGGAGGTTGCGGATCAGTTAGCATCCATTGGAGAGCTTATTAAAGAAGAGTTCATCATGAGGCAAATTCTAAATGGCATTCAAAGTGATAAGCAATGGCAATTTTTCACTATGGCATATGATCACATCATGGATGTGCAAACTCGAGACTTCAATATCTTTCTTGGACAACTCTTCAATCAAGAAGCCAACAATAGCATAAAGGAAGGTAACTCCTATCATGGTAATTCAACTAGTGCTCTATATGCAGATAAGAAGGATAAGAAGCAAAAATGCAAGAAGAAGGACGAAGATATAGAAGAGACTTACCAAGCCAACTTCGCAAGCAAAAGCAAGTGAAAAGGGAAGAGGAAAGGACCAAAGCAAGACAAATCCAAAGGTTAGAATGTTCAACCTTATTCCATATGTGAAAATAACAACCACACCACTCATAATGGCTAGTTCAATGGGAAGACCCAGAAAGGAAGTGGAAGAGGTGGATATCGAAGCAATAGAGGCAGAGGTGGACACAACTTCAGCAATAGCAATAGAGGCTATAATAGAAGGTACTACAACAATTATTCAAAAGATCAACCACATGAAGAATCATTGCTTCTCATGAATCTAAGACACAAAGAACGTAAAGAAAATGATCATTTGTTCTACATAGATTTAGGATGTTCGAATCATGTTGCAGGCAACGTTTCTCTTCTATCTAATTTGGAAAGTCCAAAGCATAGACATGAAGTGCAAATAGGGGATGACACAAACCACAATGTGGAGAAGATTGGTAATGTCAAAGCTTCCAATGGAGGACAAACATTTAGAGTAAGGTTCTCTATGTACCCACTATCACTGGAAACCTAATAAGTGTAGGCCAAATAGTTGAAAAAGGCTTTCAAGTTAGGTTCACCCAACATGGAGCTTTTGTGGAAGATCCATGTCAAGGCTTCAAGAAGATATCTAGAGGTGAGAATCATGTTAGGCTCTTTACTTTTGACGTAGCGGAAACTAGGAACATAGCTCTATTCAACTTTGGGTCTCAAACCCTAAGTGAGCTTGAAGTGTGGCATAAGAGACTTGCTCCTGTGAATGAAAGAACCTTGAATGATATATGTAGGGATCAAAGTGTTCTAGTACTACCGAACATATCAAAGCAACACATGATCAATAGGTGTGATGCATGTCAGATTCGAAAGGCACAAAGACAACCATTCAACCATTGAACCACAAGGAACAATTCAAGAACCATCATTGGTAGGATCAAGGTATTACATCTCATCTATTGATGACCATAGTAGATGAACTATTATTTACTTTATCAAGAGTAAAAATGAACTGTTTGATTGCTTCTCAGTATCTAGCACATGTGGAGAATCATACAAGTAGATCACTCTTGAAGCTGAGACTTAATGGAGGGGGAGAATACTTCTCCAAAGAGTTTGATGAGTTCTTGCAGGATAAAGGTATCAAAAGGGAAGTGACTACTAGGTACTCTCCTCAACTAAATGAAATTGCAGAGAGGACAAACACGACATTGGTTGGATCATCCAGAACAATGCTTGAAGAGAAGAATTTGCCACATTATCTATGGGCAGAAGCTATTTTAACTGCTGTGTACCTTGTCAATAGACTATCATCTAGATCACTTCAACTTATGAATCCTTATGAAGCACGGCTTGGAAGAAAACCTAGTGTTGGACATTGCAAGGTTTTTGGTTGTTTAGCTTATGTTCATGTACCATCACAAATAAGAGGTAAGCTAGATGAAAGGGCAACAAAGGTAGTGTTTATTGGATACAATTCAACTCAGAGGGGTTAAAGGTTCTACAATCCTTCAACCAAGAAATTCACTACAAGTAGAGATATGTTTGAAGAACAAAGATGTTGATATTGTTGAGATATCAAGCTCAACATGTGATGATCCAGGATGACACGTACCAGTTTTTTGTTTCTCTAACATGTATAGTGGTCACGCCGGTAGATGTCAGGGATACTCCATTGAGGATTATTAGATTTATCTACCAAGAGTGATGGCACATTTGTTCCTTACCAACTCACTCATTCACGGAGATTAGGTTTTCCTTTATGTACTGATCTTTGTATATTGCACTTGTTGTATTCTTGTTTTTAGGTCATCCTTGTACATTCCATTTTATGTATCAGCTTCCACCTCCAGATTGATGCCTAGCATGGGCTCACATGTAGAAAAATAGTGAATTCGTATGTTTAGAGACATTAAGATCCAAAAAATAGAGGAATTCTATATGATAGTAAAAGGGAACCTTTTTGGAATCTTTCTTTCAAATAAGATTTTTTGGTACCTCTGAGTATTCTTTGCAACACTCTTCTTCTCCATTTTCTTGTCTCTACTACTTTGTTAGGCTCCATTCTCTTCTGATCACAGTGCTCTTTCTCTCTCTTGGCTCACAAATTTTAAAAATGGGACTCATCTCCTTCTCTACTATTTATGGGCACTTGCATGGCCCCAACTAGCAACTCACTAGATCTAACTAAATCAAAGTAGGCCCTAACAAGATTAACAAAATGGACTATGTAGTTGAAACAAGAACCACTAGGTATGCCGATTTAGGGTCTCATAAGAGATATTATTTGGATTTAGGAAGTAATAGGTATTCCAATTTTGTTGGAGGAGATGGTGGATAGACTCTAGAGATGAATTGGTGTTGCAAAACCGTGCTTGACACTAGCCAAGAACAAGTGATAGAGAGTGTAGTAGGCCCTTTTAGGTTTCTAATGATCACAAATAATTACCTATGTGCTTTGGAAGATGATTCTCTAATCAATGGATCAAAACATATGAGTAGAAAATTGAACCAAGATCATAGACTTGCTATTTTAGTCTCTCCACATGTTCAATAGAATGAATAGCGCTACAACATGCTCAAAATTAGCCTAAATCCTTTTGGTTGTATCTAATTAACTTACAGAGCTACCAATCATGAGTTATTTTAATAATAAAAGCTGGACTACAAACTCAAAATGAATCTTAGCAAGTTGGAGTACTTGCCTCACATTTTTGGGATGCTTCAATGTAGAGTACAGAGAGTAAAGATATGAAGATATCTAATGATTGTGAAAATCAATGATAAGGAAACTTTGTAGCTATGAACTACAACTATATTAAATCTATAGTACTTTAAAGCATATCAAATGATCAACCATTTAATGAGAACAAGCTTTGAGAAGTTCAATTGTTTTGAGATGATCATAGCACATGAGTGAAGTAGAGAGGTAATCAATGTATATCTATTAGATGACATAGAAATACAATGACATTGAGAATGTTCAATTTCACAATATGAGGGTAGTGATGGAGCTATAGAATGAGCTCACTAATCACATAATTCCCTCTCAAGTAATTTCTCTAATTGGGCTCACTTTCATGTGAACTTTTTTATTCTTTTTATAGTTGACTATTGCTCTAGCACAATGGTGAGAACCACGTTAAGAAGCTCCACCTCCTTAATGTCAACCCGCGGAAGAGATAGGAGTGATATGAAGATCGTGAACGTGAGATGAAGTGAGAGTGAAGGTGAGAAGCATAGAAATGCACACACACATACACACACACTACGAAGAGACAAGCAAGACACAATGGAAGGTGAGAAATCAACTCTATTACTCAAGAACACTATTACAAGCTCAAAATAACTCTAGCCTCAAACCAGCTCTAACTAAGTAGCCCCAAAAATGAGCTCTCTAGCTCTTTTTATAGTTTCTAGACTAGTTTTGACCGGTTTCACATCTAGTGACCGGCATAGTTAAAAATTAGGTCCTAGATGCTATTTGAAAGGGTAAACGGTGTCTAAAAATAACGAAAATTGATACGCTCATTCTACCTAAGCTCCTCAAGCTCGAGGACTCCTCGGCTTGCACAAAATGGAGCTAGAAATTAAGAAAAGGTTTTTTCTATGTTACATATGTTACAATAGTGATAAAAATCACTGTTGGAGGTTTTTGAAAAGTAATTCTAAAACATGATTCTTTGAAAAAATATTCGACTGGCGCCCTGCTCCATCGTTACATGCTTCCGCGTCGTCTGTGCCTCTGGCTGCTTCCAACACCCCCCTCCCTCTCGCTTCTGTCGTCCTTGACAGAACCTTGTTGTGAGGTCTGCCGGATATAGTTCTGTAGGAGGTCTTGAGCGAGGGTGTGCTCGGAGATACAAATGCCTCGGGCCAGATCGGCCTTGAGTTTCTCCTAGTCTATTGGTTGCGGTTCTTCTGGTGGCGGGAGCTGATAGTGTGTGGAATAGACCATTTGTTCACAGGCAAATAAGTGTAATAAATGTGTCGGCCTGCTTATGAATACCTCGGAATGGTATTCCCAGAAGCCGGTTGTGAACATCTCTTCGAATGTCTGCTTGTAGCACGCCGGTAGGTACTTTATTCTGCAATGCCAGGCATAACACACCCGTAGCGATGGCGTTGTACTCATATCATATACTAGATCAAAATTGCCATGCTCAAAGCCCGGGGTGTTTACATGAGGTGCCTTGACGCGTCGGAAGACTTTAAAAATCATTTGCATCATGTCAAAGATTTTGACAGTCATATGCGCCGCTATATCATCCATATGTTTTAATCTAGGGAGCCAGTGGCGAATTGTAGCCATCATGTAGCCTACAGTTGGTAACTCGATGGGTGGCTTAAAGTAGGGGTAATTCAACCAGTCCTGGCACTGCTTATTGTTTTGTACCTTAATAGCAAAGGCAGTCCAAGAGCGGCGTCGTGGTACTGGTCCCCAACATGGGTTGTACTTTAAATGCAAAGGTGCCTTTACCCATGTACTCATCATTTCTGGATACTTCTGTAGTAAATCTTTGCGCCACTCTGGTTGATAGATCTCTCCTTGCTGCGCATCAAGTGGTAGATCGGCCTCCTCGAATTGAGTCGCATGCGATGGTTTCTTACCGGTTTCTTTCTCAATGGCTAGCTAGTATTCGGCCATTAACATAAAATACGGTTTATACTGTAGCTCATGCCCAGATATGTATCGTCGCGGGGCCAAATGAGCAAAGAATGGAGACTGTAAAATTATTTCTTCTATCATCGCCATGGCATGTAATTGTGCCTCTACTCTAGCTGAGTGCGTTGTCCCAAGTTCCTCAATAGTCTTCATCCACGCGGGGGTCGGGAGTTCGTAAGTCATCTGGCCTTCGGCCGTGACGCGTCCGCCTGGGATGGGTTGTGGCTCGTACGCCTCTTCAAACGTTTCCTCCACCGGGATGGTGACAGTTTCTTCCTGAGCTGGAAGCTCAAGTGGGGAATCTGGCCTTGGTGGTGCTTCATATACTGCAATCCTTGATTCAAGGTTTGATACCTGGGCCCGTAATGCATTGAGTTCCTCTAAGATGTCAGGAGAGGGGTCCACAGGTGCTGGTATGTCTGGTTGTGCCGGTGCTCATAACTGGAGTAATTTGTGATCTTCTTTGAGTTTCCGTAACTCCTCATTCATGCGATCGTATTCATCTAGCAGTCTTACATGATCTTCTAGCAGCATCCTCATCGAGTCTGAGGGAATGGCTTTGAACCGACTAGGACTCAAAGGTTGTTCTGGGTGGTCAAGAGCTGCTTCTAAGTTTTCTCGATTCTGGTCCTGTAAGCGCTGGTTTTCTTCCTTGGCTGTTGCGAGATGTCTTCTGAGTAAGCCCATGTTTCGTGTTAGCGTTGCATTGTGGACTGTCTGGGCTCTTAATAAGTTATCCAAGTCAAGAGTGGCTTCCTTGGTCTTTTCTTCGCTTTCTAGTTCTAATGTATGATAGGCCTCTCGTAACTCTTGGTAGCGGCTGTACAGTGAGGCATTCTCAATAGACAATAAATTAAGCTACGACTGTAAGTCATTGGTTGTCCTCTGTAGCTGCTAGTAATTATCGCCAAGAGATGTGAACTCATCTCTTACTTGCGTCATACACATGAACATCTGTCAAAATGCATTATCTACAGTGGGTGAGAGTATTAACGGGGTGCTAAATGAAGATGCAGTGGGTGTAGATGCAAAGGGAACGGGGAATGGGGGTGGGAAGGTGGATGTTGTGGTGATTGTGGAAAATTGTGAGGTGCCTAAATATGTTTGTGCCGTGAGTGAAGTCAGTGATGGTGCAGTGGGTGGTGAGATGTCCATGTCATTGGACGTGTCCACTGCGGTGACTGTGAATATGGGTGTGACTGTGGGTGCTTGTGCTGGTGTAAATACGGGATTTACAAAGGTTGAGGAGTAATCTACAGGTGGACTGGCTGGTGTAGCTGGGTGGAAAGGGGAAAGAGGGGTTATAGTGGGTCGGGGAGGTGAGACGGGGGAGAAGGTTAATGGCGGTGGGAATGGGAAAAGGGGTCTTGGATTTGTGGGGAAGGATGGAAAAGCTGGATGGAGGAATGGGTTGAATGGAAAGGTGGGTGTGTGAGGGGATAGACTAGGTCTAGTGGGTGCGGGAAGTGTGGGGTTAGTGGTCGTAAAGACGATTTCTGCTACATCACGAGCGATAGAAGATGATGGTCTGGGGGAAGGAGGGTGAATAGGGGAGGCTGGAGGGATGGGCGGTGATGGAGGAGCGGTTGGGGTGGTTGGTACTTCAGTGACTGCTCAGGTATGTACAGTGGTAGCACGGGGTGGGGAATCTACAAGGATGGTTTCTGCTGCCAACGAACTTTCGGGGACGAGGCGGGCCTCCCTGGCTTGTTCTAAAGACTGTGCTCCTGTTGGTACACGAATGTATTCGCCGGGCTTGGAAAGTAGTCGTACTCGACGGGGGTCAAACTGTGGTAGTGGCTTTCTTTGCAAGTACTTGAGGGCTTCGTTGGAGCCTACCGATTTGACTAACTCGCGGAATCCTTTGATGTATGCGTCTTCGAATCCGCCTGTGACAAGTTCCTGTTCTATTATTGCTTGACTCTCTTCCTCAGTCAGCTTTTTGTGTGCCCAAACTTTTTCCATAGTTCTATACAGCTTCTTAATAGCCAGTGTGTAAGCTGCTGCTTCACAAGTTTCATCTTCATGGGTACTTGTATCACCATGTGTGTCTGTTTGTTGGCCTTGGCCATCTATCTGTTCATGCTCTTGGGATTCCTGAGTTCCCTGGCTAGCTTGGTCGTCTCCTTCGTCGTCATCGGTTGCTGTTCTTTCGTCATCAGAGCTAGACACAATCTGTCCTTGTGGCTGATCCCTGGGTGTGGTAGGGTAGCTGGGCCTTTCATATTCTTGAGAAAACAATTGTCCTTCTGAAAATTGGAACTCATTGGAGAATGCATCGGGCATTTCAAAATCAAAAGTTGGATCCAGTGGTGCTGTTTGTTGTGCTTCTAAATGGGGTATTGGAAAAGAGAAAGCTTCCGCACCAATAGTGGTGGGAATTTCAGCTGTTGTGGTGATAGGTTCTGTGGTTGTGGCTGCTTGGGGTGCAATAGTACTGGTGGTGCCCTCCGTTACAACTGGTCTTGATAATCTGATACGAATAGGTTGTACTGTGGGAGTGGCTGCTGTCGGTGACTGCTCTGGAGATGGTTGTGGTGAGGGTGATTCCGGGACTTGTAAGCACGGGATAGTGCCTCTCATCCGCTTTCCGGCTCTACCTTTGCTAGCCTTTCTAGCCTTCTTAGTGGTCCCTTTGAATGCTTTCAATTCCTCACTGGTCAATGCACGTTCGATCGGCAGGTCATATGCCAAGCACATATATATAATCCTTGTAAGTGCACAACATCCATTGATGACCTTCTTTTGTTCCCACCTATGTTGTGCCAAATAGAGTTGATCAATTATCCAGCTAGCTAGATCAACCGTTTGAGGTGCAGTACATGCTAAGTATAAACCAAACCAGATTCTCTTGTGGGGCATGGTAAAACAATCCTGAGCTGGGAAAGCAAAATGCTGCATGCATATCCGTAATGGCTTGGAGAGCTCAGGGGTTATAGCTGAAATGTCCTCCCACTTAGTTACGTCACCACGTTTCATCTGCTCTGGGACTAGCCGTTCTCTCTCCATCGGAGTGTGTGTTCCATGTATTTTGAGAGCTGTGCGAATTAAATCTTTGGACAAATAAAACCTTCTGAATGGAGGGTCATTTACCAAGGATGGTAACATGAATGTGCCGGGTAGATCCTTGTTCTCTGAAGCTATCAAGGTGGTTACTAGGTAAAAGCATCTGTAAAAATCGGGTTTAGGCAGAGGGTCACTAAAGTATTCTGTAAAGCCCGCTCGTGCCCAAACGTGCGTTAAATCTTGTGTATTCTGCAGTCCTTCAAATTCTCTTGAAAAGAAGTGGTACTTGGCCCATGTGCGAAGATCATATGCCAAATTGACCTCAAATATGAAATCAGCATCTGCTAATGGTCCTGCTAGGCCTTGAAACCAATGAGAGTTACGATGAATCTTCTCCGTATATCCTCTAGGAGGATCGTCGATTGGCATGGGTCCTGGAGAACCTTGAAACTCTGGTGGTTGCATCATCGGATAAGATTCCGCGAGTAATTCTCCAATATTGGCCATTGGTGTGCTTGGGCGAGCTTCTGATGGTCCTTCTTCGGTTTGCATGATGACTGACGAGCTAATGGAAAAGATCTGCTACAAAAGATTAGCACATTAGCATGGAAATTAATTATGATCCCATTAAGGTGAGACCGCAATCCCTTTCCATAACCGATGTGTAACCCGTGTAGCCAAGTGTCGTGAAGTGATTGATGCAATGATTCTTTTTGCAAAACTAATGCAGGTCTCTAGACGCCCACATGGTCAGATTATACATACATTTCTTGATGAGCTTTTATTATGCATGATGTGGGGTTTGGTGTATGAATTCATACAAGGTTTGGTTGAGGGTGAATTATTACAAGGGTGGAGTTTAAACGGGGTGGGAGAATTGTTAGATAAGGGGGTACAAGAATACGTGTGGATACGTTTCGGTATCCATTTCCTAAGAGTCTTTGAGTGGGTGGTGTGTTTCTGCTGAGGGACAAAAGGTGGTATCGGGTTTGGTGGTATTGAAGGATGAAAAGATTTCTGAGGGGTATATATAACATGGCTTGAGGGTTGGGCTATGATACATTGTTTGGGTACCCAAATCTGCGTGGGTGTGGGTCGATTGATAAGATACTTCTTGGCGATCCAAATTTGTCGAGTATTTGTACTTGTAGAAGAAGATCGAGGGGACTTTGGATACTGACTCTGCTTGTTTTGAAACTTTGTCCTGTTCTTGTCTGCAGTGTTGCCAATAGCCTGTGGTTGCTATCCTTTTGGCACCCATATTTGTCTCGTGCCACTTGTTCTGCGCTTTTGATACTGCTGTCTTTGCCTTGTCTGGTGGTGTCGTCGGTCTGGGTTCCTCTGTTGTGGTTGACTCCTTCGTGGTTGGGTTTGAGAGGTCCATTGGACGCTCTGCTTTGGAAAAGAAGGGAGATCCAACACTTGCGTGACTTGCCCATTAGGAAGTGATTCGTTCTTTATCTTTAATCTAGGCCAGTCCGCAGCAAGTTTGGAAGGATGAGCACCGCAGGGTGTTGTGCTCGTTTGGCCGCTGATGCAACCCACCTGACCGCTGATTGTGTTCATCTGCCCTAGCGGTTGGGTAGCTGCCCCTTCTAGTTTGCAGGAAGCCCCAGGGAAGATCCCCTGTCGTCCTTCTAATTGACGACTGTCTATAGCCAAGCCCGAGTGGGTTGGTGTAGACGTAACGTGACTGATCTGACCAAAGATCTTCCGGTCTTCCGTCGCATGTATTTCATAGGGTCTAGGGTTACAAACCTCAGTTGGAATGTCGTTAGGGAAGTCAAGCGGTATCACTCGCTTCTGCTCTAAGGTTCCAATCTGTAAGGAGCCTTGTCTAAGATTTAGGTCCACTGAGTGATCGTATAGCCAATCTTGGCCAAGGATTAGGGGTTCTATTAGGTCGTCATCATGGCACACTAGTAGCTTCGCTGTCATGGTCACATCCTTAATGAGGATAGGAAGGTCCACCTCACCCATGCAAGGGGTTTCCATGCCTCCTAGCCCTATGAGGTATGCCTCAATTGGCCGCATTTCTATTCCTGAGTCCTTATAGTGGGACCATCTAATCGCACTAGTCGCAGCACCTGAGTCAATTAAAGCTCTGAGCTCTTGGCAAGGGTTGTCGTGCTCTAGCCTAACTGTAATGAATGGTCTCCTATCCACTATGCTAGGATGAGTGGTTGACTTTACTTGACACATGGCCATGGGATATCTGGGTGTAGTTTCCAGATGGTTATAATGTTCTCTCCCTAGTCCTTGTCTTCTTAACTTCATGCGCTTAATGCGTTCTATAGCTTCTGCCTGAGCTTCCGCTCGTATTCTATTTTCTTCCTCCTTACGCTTCTTTGCCAATGTGAGTCGTCTAAGCATATCCTCAGTAAGAGGTTCCTGATATAACGTGACTCTACAACCACTAATATAAATAGGCATTATCTCTCCTTCTAAGGTGGCTAGCTGTACTGCTCCACTTGTCGAGAGTCTGTTAATGATCATAGGTCCATAACCTCGTTTTTAACTTCCGTGCGTGTTGTTTCAGCGTATATACTAGAACTAAATCTCCTTCTTTTAAGCCTTTATCTTTCACATGTGCATCAAAATATGCTTTCTGTCGTTTCTTTGCTGCATATATTCCTGCTGCTGCCTTTAGCCTGGTTTCTCCTAATTGTTCCAAGTCCATTATTCTTGCTGATAATTCATGGCCGGTCCACTGATGTTCTTGTGCAACCTTAAGGGTCGGTATCAAGAAGTCCAAAGGAAGCACTGATTTCTGACCAAAAACCATCTCAAAGGGAGTTGCATTGAGTACGGTCTTGTAGGCCACTCGATATGCCCAAACAGCATGATGTAACTGTTTGTCCCAATCTGAACGTTTGTTGTTCACGAGTTTCGTCAGTACGTTACAAAGGATCTTATTAGTGCTTTCAGCCTGACCATTGGCCTGAGGATGATATGGTGCGGATTTCTTGTGAATCACCATAAAATCCTATAACAAATATTCAATGACTTGGTTTAGAAAGTAAGTTCCGCGATCGCTCACTAACTCTATAGGCAATCCATATCTTGTAAAGACATTCTCAAATAAGAATTTTGCAGTCATGTGAGCATCATTCTTTTTTGTGGCTTTTGCCTCTACCCATTTCGTAAGATAATCTGTGGCAACAATAATGTATTCAGCATGTGTACCTTTTGCAGGGGGGTTAATGGGTCCTACAAAGTCTATACCCCACTTTGAAAATGCACGTCCGCCCATCATGGGTTTCAATGGCATTTCATCTCTACGAGTAGGAAACTGAGTTCTTTGGCACACATCACATCTCTTAACATAGGTATGAGCATCCATGTGAAGAGTGGGCCACCATAATCCTGCAAAGAGGATCGCTTTGATTATCCTATCTGGTCCAAAGTGACCTCCTGCAACACCTTGGTGTGCAGTCTCTAGTATGCTCAGATAATCGCTTTCATGAACACATTGTCTTAGATATCCATCTCGTCCTCTTTTGTATAGATTATCGCCAATAAGTGAATAGTCTTGAGCTTCCTGCTCCAGACTACGTTGTCGAGCTAAGGTCATTCCTTGAGGGAATGTCTTCATCCTCAAATATGTCACTAATGGTTCACTCCAGTCTGGTGTGAGAGACACGTGATATAATGTAGCATGCTCTATTGGTGGTCTTTCACAACAAACATGGCATTCTTTACACAACTTGTAGACATCTGCTTCCATCGAAGGCCAATATACTCCTAATCTATGCAGAGTCTGTAATCTTCGATGTTTCGAATGATGTTGCTTTAATGCACCTACATGTGCTAATTGCAACCAATTTGCATGTTCTGATTCATCTACACAACAAGCAAGAATCTTTTGATTATCCTGTTTATATATGCTTCCTGCTATGATTTGATATCTCTGAGATTTGGTAATCTCCCTTTCTTTGATCTTTATCCTAGGATTCTTTGGTCCATATGAGAGAATAGGGACTATAGGCTTAGCCCATTCTCGTGCTATCTCAAGGTTAAACAAGTATGCATCTAGCAGATCATCCGCTACTCCTTGAGGAGCTTCTCCTGAGGTTAATCTCGAAAGGTGGTCAGCTCTAAGATGTGTCTTCCCTTTCCTGACTACTACTTCAAAATCATACTCCATGAGTAATAGAAACCAACGTATTAGTCGTCCTGTGTTACATGGTTTGTTGACTAGGTACAATAGGGTTTGATGATTTGTAAAGAACTTGAACTTGTTTGCCAACAAGTAGTGCCTAAACTTCCTTACTACGTAGATCATCCCTAATCCTTCTCGTTCTGTCGTGGTGTAATTTCTTTCTGCTGCGTTCAATTGTCTGCTCGCGTAAGCTATGGGGAGATCGATGTTACCTTCATTCGTGGGTTGTGCTAACACACATCCTATGGCGTAATTGGATGCATCCACATGTACATGGAATGGCTTACTCCAATCCGGGGTGGTCAATATAGGTGCTGAGCACAAACGTCGTTTAAGTTCATTGAATGAATTTTCACATTCATCTATCCATTCAAAATTGGTTAAAAGAGAGTACAAAGGCTTGTCTATGATTGCATACATGTGTATGAATCTCCTATAATAGCTGCAATGGCCCATAAATGCCTGTACCTCTTTCACATTAGTCGGTCTAGGTAATTCTGCAATTACTTTTACCTTTTCTTCATCTGTAGAAATTCCATTCTTTGACACAATGTGTCCTAGAATTTTGCCTTGTCTGACCATGAAAACACATTTTTTGGGTTCAAACAAACCTGATATTCTCGACATTTGTCAAATATTTGTCTTAACTCAGGGATATGTGTCTGCCTGATATTAGAATGAGCACATATGTCATCAACATAAACTTCCAAACTCTTGCGTAAGAATTCCTTAAAAACATGACACATGAGTCGCTGGAAAGTGGCGGGTGCATTTGTTAGCCCAAAAGGCATTACAGGAAATGCAAATATGCCCCATTCAGTGGCAAAAGCCGTCTTGTGTTGATCTTCTGGAGCAATGGCTACTTGATTATAGCCTGAGAAACCATCAAGGAAGCTGTAAACTTCCTTGCCCGCAACTCTTTCCAATAAGTGTTCCGTGATAGGAAGAGGATAATTGTCTCTAATTGTGGCGGCATTAACTTTTTTAAGGTTAATACACACACGCAATTTTCCATTCTTCTTGGGCACTACCACAATAGGGGATACCCATTCGGTATGCTCAATCTCGTAAATGAATCCTGCTTCTATCAAGCGATCTATCTCCTCTTTAATCTTCGCAGCGTAGTTATCATTGTACGTGTAAAGTTTCTGTTTTGTCGGCTTTGCATCTGGAGTCATAGGGATTCTATGAGAACATATATCTGCATCTACTCCTTTCAAATCTTTGTAACTCCAAGCGAACACATCTCTATATTCGCGCAATAGGGCAACTAGCTCTTCTTCTTCTTCCTTCGTCAAATCATGCCCTATGTATGTACATTTTTCTTCTTCTCCTTCTATAGCAACTATTATTTTCTTGGTTTTCTCTAGGTTATCATATACTTGTCCGTGATTCGCCTTTCTATTAGGCCATGGTTCTTCTATCTTCGATTTCATATTTCTTGAAATTCTCGGGTACTTCAAACAAAGATTCTTCTTTTTTTGACATGGTTTCTTTCTTCTTTCTTTTGTTGCCTTCACTTTTATCAATCACTTGTGTGGTTAACCTCACATCATTCGTAATTTCCTCGTGTCTCTGAGGGTGAGTTTCTACTTCGTAAAAATATTCTTCCTCTGATGCAAAGGGTGGGTCCATGATAATTGATTCTAAATCGAAATCACTCGCATCCTCAAATGCATCAGTGCTAGGTTCACATTCTTCTAAAATTGAATCACACATGATTGGTTCTATCATAAAAACTGAAATGTCATAGCCATCCTCGTCACAGTGGGGTGTCCATTGTTCTTCATTGATGGCTACATCCATGGTTGCTAGGATTTCTGCCCAACCATGGGGTTCAAACTCTTCATCTGGAAATATTACAGGTGCGTAAGCTGGGTCTTGAAGGGTCCTTGGATGTGGTTCTGCACCTAAGGTCCTTGCTTCTAATCTTTCTTCCTCTTGTTTTGCAACTTTACACATCCATAAATGAGTGTCCTCGTGCAACCATGAGGGGTCTGATTCTAATGAGTGCACGGATTCCGTCTCTACTGGTGTCTTATGGATGGTATCCCATTGTATTGGGGGTACGTCTCTATGTGAATAGTCTTTAAGATTGACTTTGGTAGTCACTCCTAAATGTTGCAAGTACAAAGAATTAGTTCCCCAATCTTGTACAATTTGCAACTGACGCATGAATGGTCGTCCCAATATCATCTCATAAGCATGATTTTTTGCAAAGTCACAAATGGCAAAGGTATGCTCAAACTCTACACCACAAGTGGTGAGAGATATGCCTTCTAGTAAGCCTAATGGTTTTTCTATGTGTCCATCAGCCATTTGTAGCTTCATCCATGAGGGTCTGAGTGCTGGCTTACCCCAACGTTTCCATAAAGTGATGGTAGCTATGGCTACTCCGGCTCCTGAATCTAAGATGGCTTTCGTGGTGTAGCCCTTATGGGTTATCGGAAGATAAGTGTTACCTTCCTCTCCTTCGCTTACATCTCCGACCTTTTCTACTGGTATCTCTGGTACCTTCTTTTGTGATCCTATAAGTGAGGGAGTAGTAGCAAGCTCGGGTAATTGATTTGCTACATGTTTCCACAATTCTGGTTTTACCTTTAACAACTCCTCTAGAGTGAGGTTTCACTGTACTTTGGTATTCTTGATCACTTCCGTGTTTCTAGGGATTACTGATTCTTCATTCCTCACTATTATCGTGGGTGCTCTCATATTAATAGACTTTGCTTCCCAAGGTCCTGTGAACTGAGGTAATTCTTGTAAAGAATTAGATTCAAATCCTGTGTTCACTCAGTTGCTCTTCCTCTACATCTTCGTAAATGGAGGGAATGTCTTGGGGAAATTGTTCCTGCAAGTCGTCTGTTTCTTGAATAGGAGGATGAGTTCGTTGTTCTTTTCTCCATTTTTCTTCTTGGATTTCCCTCAAAAATTCATGTGCGTATTTATGTATGGAAGACAAATTGTCTTGACTTTCTGTATTGGGTACTTGAGACAGGGATGGTGCATTCCTTTCTTGAGTCTCTAGGACACTAGGGTTCCTATGCTGATCCTTTTTCTCTTTGCTATCAATCAAATATTCTAGCCTCTCCATCAGTCCTTGAAAGTGTAATTCTGGTTTTGCCATGTTATTCCAATTAAGATATCTAGAGGCTTCGAACAAAGCTTGCGCTAATTCTATCATCTTCATGCAAAGCTTAGTCCTTTCAATTTCTAGATCAGCTCGTGGGTAGTGTTTACTCATTTCAGCTGCTTGAGGTCCCTCTTTTAATCTAGCCTGATATGCACGAAACATCATGTCTAGATCTTCTGGTATGGGTTCCGCTAAAACTGATCCTGATTTCTGAGCTGGATTCTCTTGATTCAATTCCTGAGAAGTCAATTCTAGGATTTTGGCTCTAGATTCCTTTAAACTTCCTTCCAACTCAGTTATCCTTTTACTCCACTTTCTCTTTATTCTTTCTCTAGAATCTCTCCAAGATTTTGTCTTTTTACTGCTAGATTCTGCAACTTCACTAGTTCCGGCTACTTTCTCCTGATTAAGCTGTTGGTTCTGTAAGAGTGCCTGGGCTCTCGTTATAGCTTGGATAGGCACGTATGTAGGGTTGGATCCATCTGCGTTATTTACAATACCTATCACGTTGATCGGTGTCACATTCGAAGCATTAACAGGGTTCTTCGGACAATCTTTGATTATGTGCTCTTTGCCACAATCGGCACAAAAGCCCTGGATGTTATAGTACTGTGATTGTCCTGATATTGGAGGATGTGGACAATCCTTTATGAAATGATCTCCTTGGCACCTTAAGCATGGTCCTCTAGGGCCTTGTGGTCTTTGTTGTCTCAATTGGGGCCGTGGATTTGGGTTGGTGTACATCACATGAGCGTAGTCCGGCTCCCAACTAGGTTCCACTGGTGGACTATCGTAATGATATGTCTCCACATGTTTTGGTGACTCCGTGTAATATGCGGGTGGACTATCTACATGCGTAGAGTCAAAACTGTTTGAGTTCGGGTCACTCTCTATGATCAAAGGTGAAGAAGGCACTAAGGCCCTACTTAGGTTCTCTTCTGCAGCAGCGTATTTGACTGAGATGACATTCGCTGGTGGGGATGGCTGCTGAGCTAAGACAGGTTGAGGTCTCTGTTGAGCCTGGTATGGGTAGTTCTGAGGAGGCTTATAGTAATAAGGCTGAGCATTGTAATGGCCTTGATACCTACCTGGCTGCTGGTATGCTTGCGGGTAGTTCTGTCTCACGGTCTATTTGTTGTATGGGCAGTCCTGAGTCGTATGATTCGTGTATC
Organism: Ceratopteris richardii; assembly: GCA_020310875.1. Lineage (NCBI taxonomy): Eukaryota > Viridiplantae > Streptophyta > Polypodiopsida > Polypodiales > Pteridaceae > Ceratopteris > Ceratopteris richardii. Next base: position 41,187,541 of record CM035421.1, read on the forward strand.
TTCTCTCAATTGTACAGTATTGGCCACTAGGGTTGGCTTGTGGTTGTGGTGCATTGGGACACACATTTGCCATATGATTTCCACCACAGGTGTAACAATGCTTGTTTGTTAGTACCCTAGGTTTACTAGAAACTCCTAGTTTCTGGGCCACTTTTTCTACTAGGTCTTCTATCGAGTTAGACAATTTTGTGGATGCTAGAGATGAACAGTCTGAATCCTTATAGACCTTTGAGAGTTCCAACTCGTCTCCTAAGTTGTCCTCAATGTCTATGCATATTCTCACACATTGCTCTAGCGTTCTGGGTTCCTTTAGGTACACATAGGAGCGTAGTTTAGAGCTCAACAAGCCATCTAGAAACAATGACACTTGCTTGGCTTGTGAGGGTAGCTCTTGCATTGGACATCATTCGACATATTGTCTAAAACTACGTCCTGCGAGTCTAACTGTTTCTTGAGGGGTCTGTTTGAAGCTATGAATCAACGAAGATGTGTCATGTCTAATCCCACTTTTTGAGAATTCAGTGATGAATGACTCTAAAAAGTGATGGATGTCCCTAAATTGCCTTTGTTGCAATGGTTGGAACCATGTTAAAGTAGTATTCTTTAACATTAGCCCAAATGCATTGTATTGTGTGAACATATCTTCGACTTGTTCGGCTCTTAGTACTTGCTTGAATTCTGCAACATGGTCATAGGGGTCTCCTGTCCCATCAAAGTAATTTTTCATGGATTTCATTAACTGAGTGGGTCTCAATATTCTTGCGTGTTCACGTGGTCTAGGTAGAGGAAAATCATCTCTACCACGTGGTATTCCATGATCTCTTTGTCTATCCGCTCTATTAGTGTCCGTGGTTGTTCTATCTCTCCCTATGGGATGATTAAAGCTTACTTCCGGTCTCTCTTTATTTCTCTCTCTTTGATTTCTATGGGCTGATGATGTTCCTTCCCCTTGTTGACTTGTGATCATGTTCGTTCTAGATGGAGGGAATACCAATTCACCTCTCCATGTGTATGTGTTTCTAGCATGGTCAGGCACCACAAAGACTCTTTCTGAAGTCTCATCCAGGTATACAACTTTTCCAGGTGTATCCGGGTCCTTGAACTCGTGTATCGTGATGATACCTACCTCACTAAGTAGTTCTGTCTTGTATCTCCAAAAGGCTTCATCATTTTCTTTATTTACAAACAACTCTATGCTTCTATTGTCCTGAGGGATCCAATCTGGGATTAGTACTCGTGTCAGTACAGATTTCCCTCTAGGTGTTCTAGGCTCTTCTAATGGTTCTTTTCCTTGAGATTTAGTTTCCGTCTCTAGCTAAACCACGCCAAACTCGTTGGTATTGTTTGGCTGCATACTTAAGATGTACATTGTTCCTTCCTTGTCTATGTACGCGTCTCTCTCAAATTTCACCACTGGAGGTTCCAATCCAATGGGTTGATCGGGGTTGTGCATTTGCACCACTTGCCTTCGCAAACCATCCTCATAGATGCGAGCACCTAATCGGTTGGTTCGGAGAAACTCTAGTTGAGTCCTATAGGGTCCTTCTGGTTTTTCTAAATGGGCTACATTGGACCCTCCTTCTGGTCTGTCTGTGCTAAATGCCATTTCTGATTCGCTAGTATCTGAGCTCTCGTAGGGATAACTAGTGTTCAATTGTTGAGCCCAGGATCGAGCAGTAGTTCTTACACTTGCCTCTGATGATCTAAGGCTTCGTCGGTCTGACTTGCCTATATGTTTGTCCGATCTAAGGTTCATTAATTTTCTTCCTTGCACACTCAGTACACGCTTAGATCGTCAATGATTCTTTGTTATTACTTTCTTGATTCTTTTTAGATTTCTTTAGATTCTTGCCTTAATGTATGCGTCAGGAATTCGACTTTCTGTGGTACTTTGAGTTCTCATTCCGTCAGACTTATGTTTTTTTCCTTTAGGTTTTCGTGTCACACACCTTTATCTTTAGTCTTGGACTTGATAAATTTAATTCTCTTGAACTTGAGGCGTTCCTATCGTCGTAAATCCACAACGCTAACGTTTATCCTAAGCTAAGAATTGACTGAGGGGGTTGAGTAATCTTCCAACCTCGATTCAGCTTTTCTGGTTGCTCTGATGCCCAAGAAGCCGCGCTTCCCAAGATTTATGCCCTTCACAGCCTTGATTTGGTTGCCTTTGATTGCCCTTGCTAGACCTGGAAAAATCCAATATTAGACCAATTCACAGTTGGATGATCAAGCACTTAAGTATATACACCTTTTAAGTCCCTTCCCTTTTGCCCAACTTTTTAATGCTTGCCCCCTGGCTTTCTAGTCCCAAACTAGGTCAACCTCAAAATAGCTTTCTAATGAGCTATTAAGCTCAAAAAACGGACTTCGGATGAAAAAGTTATGATCGTTCAGGCCCTGGGGGGTAAAAACTCACAAACAGGTGTTTCTCCAGGTATGAGCTAAGGGGTCTCCTATGAGTCTAATCACCTAAAAATTTCCCAAAAATATCCCCAAAATTGGCCAAAAAATGAAACCCTAAAATTTGCGTTTGGGGTGGACAATCGCGATGGTCTGAGATGATCGCGATGGTCTAGGACCGTCGCGATGGTCTAGGCGAACCGTCGCGATGGCGTGAAGGTGAGCAATCGCAATGGTCCAATGGAGCGAACTATCGCGATGGCGTGAAATGGATGATCGCGATGGTCTGAAGTGCACGATCGCGATGGTCCAAAGTCAACCGTCGCGATGGTCACAGATGCGATGGCTTGAGCCAATCGCGATGGTCCGGGCGCGATGGCTTGAGCCAATCGCGATGGTCCGGGCGCGATGGCTTGAGCCAATCGCGATGGTCCAAAATTCGAGTTGTCGCGATGGTCTGAGGGTATCGTCGCGATGGTCCAACTTGCCACATGGCACCGTTAGTGCGATGGCGTGAGCCTATCGCGATGGCGTGGGATCAACCGAACAGTCGCGATGGTCCGTGAACCGTCGCGATGGCGTGAGCCAATCGCGATGGTGTGACACAATCGCGATGGTCTGAGACTGTCGGGATGGTCCACCAAAGTATGATTTTTTGCAATGCAAGTATGGATTCCTAGAGGCGCAAGTGTGCTCTACACGCTGGTGTGGTCGCCTTCTTCAAATTCCGAACTTTGCAGACCATCGCGATGGTCTGACACAGTCGGAAATTTCTGACAGAAACTGAAAACTTTACCTTTTCCAAGCTTTCCTGATGCACTGGAGCTCTGTACCTGCAAGAAAACTCAAGAAAACAAAAGCACATGCAAGCACAAAAGCTCTCTCTCACTCTCTCGTATGCACAAATGAGGGGAAATGAGGAGAATGGGTGGATATGGTGAATTTTCTGATATTTTTGGAGATGAAGATGATGATGCGGTGATGAAGATGGAGTGTGGGGGAGGTGAAAAACACTAAAAACTAAGTAAAAGCAACAACAAAAACTGAAATTTTTACCTTCCAACGCCACTTCTTGCTATACTCTTACCATCACACATTCGTCCTAGACTCGATCCCCGGCAACGGCGCCAAATTTGGTGTTGCTCTAGCACAATGGTGAGAACCACGTTAAGAAGCTCCACCTCCTTAATGTCAATCCGCGGAAGAGATAGGAGTGATATGAAGATCGTGAACGTGAGATGAAGTGAGAGTGAAGGTGAGAAGCATAGAAATGCACACACACATACACACACACTACGAAGAGACAAGCAAGACACAATGGAAGGTGAGAAATCAACTCTATTACTCAAGAACACTATTACAAGCTCAAAATAACTCTAACTTCAAACAAGCTCTAACTAAGTAGCCCCAATAATGAGCTCTCTAGCTCTTTTTATAGTTTCTAGACTAGTTTTGACCGGTTTCACATCTAGTGACCGGCATAGTTAAAAATTAGGTCCTAGATGCTATTTGAAAGGGTAAATGGTGTCTAAAAATAACGAAAATTGATACGCTCATTCTACCTAAGCTCCTCAAGCTCGAGGACTCCTCAGCTTGCACAAAATGGAGCTAGAAATTAAGAAAAGGTTTTTTCTATGTTACATATGTTGCAATAGTGATAAAAATCACTGTTGGAGGTTTTTGAAAAGTAAAAACATGATTCTTTGAAAAAATAATCGACTGGCGCCCTGCTCCGTCGTTACATGCTTCCGCGTCGTCTGTGCCTTTGGCTGCTTCCAACATTGACATTGAAGCCAAACTTTGGATTCAAATTCAAATTCTCACCATAAAGTGAGTCCTAGACTATAGGATTCATTCTTGCATCAATCATCTACCAAATAACTAGACATTTGATGTCTCCTAACTCCACCTGAGAGTAGTGCATTAAACATAGGAACTTTTACAAGGATAAAAGGTAATTGACTTTTACAAGGAAGTGATCATACGTGGCTACATGAGATATATGCTAGTTATCCAATGATGTAGGCTTGGTCTCTTTGCACCAATAGCTCCCCCTCAAACTTAACATGCTTCATATTCATTCCTCCTTGATTTCTTGCAATCTACTCATCATCTTCAACCTATTCATTTTAGTTTCGTTCAAAGACTTTGTAAGCATATATGTACATTGTAAATGAGTTGATAGATAGGACCATTGGATGTCCTTGCTAACCAATTTCTCTCCTGAATAATGATAGTGCGCTTCAATGTGCTTAGTCCTTGCATGATGTACATGATCAGCAACCAAATGAAGTGAACTGGTGTTGTCTCGAAAAATCATTGGAGTGTAAGAACATAGGCCCAAATTTATGTAGAGTAGTTTGAGCCACATAGCCTCTTGTTCTATATTTTCTAATCCTCTATATCCTGTCTCTATAGATGATGACAAATGGTTTCTTCTTTGATTACCATAATATTTATTATCTTTGAACTTGCAAAACATAAGTAGCCTAAAGGTGTTCCTCGTATCATCATTGGAGCCAACCCAATCTATATTAGAATACATTTTGATGTCCAAATCAAAATTGAAAGGACAAAGCAACCCTTCATTTATGGTATCCTTCATATATTTCAAGATTCTCCTAGAAAATTCAAAGTAAGGTTTTCTTGGAGTATGCATAAATTGGCTTAATGTACTAACTCCACAAAAAATGTCCACTCTTGTTAGGGTTGGATAATTGAGACTCCCAACAAGTTTTTAGTAGCCTCTAATATCTTCAAGAAGTTCTCCCTCATGAGAACTAAGTTTTTTATTGATTTCCAGGAGTGTACTTCCAACTTTGGTTTTTCCATCTTGAATTTTATCAAGATATCATGAATATACTTCCTCTGAGTAATAAACACACTAGAATTTGTGTATAGAAGTTCTAATCCAGGGAAATATGTTAACAAAACTAGGTCACTGATTTTAAACTTGTCCACCATGCAAGATTTGATTTTTCTTGATACCATTGGCATCATTTCGTATAATAATAGTGCCATCCACATAAGCACATAAACAAATAGCTTCTGAGTTACTCTTCTTTATGAACAAAGAAGAATCTGCTTTGCTAGAAAGAAACCCTTGATCTTGTAAATATGTGAAAAGTCTATGGTTCTAAGTTCTAACAACTTTCTTTAAACAATAGATTTCCTTCCTTAGCTTGTACACATAACCTGGTTTTTCCTTATGTTCATACGCTGGTGATTGAGCCATGTAAGCTTCTTCTAAGATCCATCCATTTAGGAATGTAGTCTTGAAATCTAATTGATATAGACTCCAATTTTCTGAGGTAGCTACACTTACAAAAACTCGGATTGTTGGCATCTTAGCCATAGCGGGAAAATTCTCCTCATAATCCACTCCATGGGGTTGAGCAAACCCTTTTTCCACTATCCTTGCCTTGTACCTATTTATAGAACCACCTAAATTCTTCTTGATTTTATATATCCACCTGGATCCTATTACCTTCATGCTTGGCATTTTGAGACCAAATCCCAACTGTTGTTCTCCTCAATTGCTTCAATTTCTTCCTATATAGCTTCTTTCCATTCTTTCCTCTTATTTGCTTATTCACATGAAGAAGGCTCATCTGTCATGGAATCTTTAGTCATGTATATAAAAGTTTCGATGATGAATGATGTGTCATAGCCATACCTTATGTGTTTTTTTACTTTCCCTTTGAGATCTTATGGGTGCTTGATTGGAGGACTCTCGAATGTCTTTCAAGTGCTTGTATTTTGACTTGCCTTTGGACTTCCAAGCTTTGAATTCAATTCGCTCTTCAACCTCCGAACTGACATGTTCTCGTATTTGCTGATCTTCTTGAGTGAGAGTTGGAGAATCACTTTCCAAGTCATAAGGTAACTTGATCTTCCCACAATCATCTTTAAACCATGAATTATATTCATCAAAACCACATCCTTACTAATTCTAACCAATTTTTTAGTGGGATTGTATAACTTGTATCCCTTGTGGTTTTGTTCACAACCAATGAATATACACTTTTGAACTTTTGGATCAAGCTTGTCTCTACTCTTTGAGGCTATATGTGCATAAGCAATGCATCCAAAGACTCTACAATGGTCCAATGAGGGTTTCCTACAATTCCATGCCTCATATGGTGTCATTGCATCCAAGTATTTGGATGAGAGCTTTTTAATCAAGTATGTGGCTGTGGAAATAGCCTCAACCCATAGGTAATTTGGTAGTTTCTTTTCATTCAACATTGATCTTGTAGCCTCGACTATTAGTCTATTCCTCCTCTCTACCACTCCATTAATTTAGGAGTGTATCTTGTTCTGACCTCTTTCTTTATACCTCTATTCTATAAGAATGAGTCAAATTCATGTGAGAAATACTCACCATCTCCATGAAATTTGATCCTTGTCATGTTTGCTTCTAAACCAATGCCAAATACTTTTTGAACAAGAAAATACTTCATGTTTATGCTTCATGAAGTAAAGGATTGTGCATCTACTATAATCATCTATGAATGAAACATTGTACCTTGATCCTGATATTGATAGTTATCTACTAGGGCCCCAAACATTTGTGTACAAGAGCTCAAAGTAGTCTTCATACTCATACCCTTTCCTATATATGCTTTGAGCTTTGCCAAATTGGCATGCTCCACATTTTCATATGATGTGTTGCTTGGACACATTTGGAATTCCAAGCACACTCTAATCTCTACATATTTTCTTTAGTGTTCTTTTGCCTATATGACCTAGCCTTTTATGCCATATCTCAATGTCTAGATAGTGTTCGATCCTTGTAATCGAAGAGTGCAATGTTCGTGGTATTTTCAACTTCAAATGTATAGAGCCTACCAAATTTCCCACCTTTTTCAATGTTCGTGAATCCTTGTTGAGGTTCTTCCACATATGCTCCATTGCTTGTGAATATGATCTGTAAGCCTTTCTCAACAATCTATCCAACACTAATTAGGTTTTTGGTTATGGTTGGCAGATATAAGACCTTACTTAAGAGGTTCATGTGACCATCAGAAGCCTTGATCAAATTTCATCACTTGTGTTCACTTCATGCTTCCCTTTAGGTTCTTCAAGATCAAATAGCAATGCTACATTTTGAGCCACATGATTGGAACAACTAGAATCAATATAGAAAAGGTTCTCATCATCTTTTCCTTGTTTGGATGTCATGTTCATAATTAATAGAGAATCCTCTTGGTCTCTATGTAGTTTTTATAATCTCTTCTACCTCAAACGCCTCCTTGATAGTTGTTGTTTGGAGGTACTAGCGTCTTCTTCATTCTTTTTGCTTTTACATTTATCCTTAATTTTATTTCTATCTGTCTAAAGGGAGAAAGACTAGTTAACTCTAGAGTTTTCTCCATTCTTTTTGAGCTTTGTCTCATGGGTGAAGAGGTGCCCCATCAACCCGTTGAGGTCAGGTATCTGCATATCCATCTAAAGATCCATTGTTGTGGTGAAGGACTCCCACTGACCATCAACTTTGATGCCATTTTCTTACTATATGCTCCTCTTCTATCTCTTCTCCAATGCTTCTAAGCTCATCAACCACATCCTTCATCTTGGTTACATAGTCAGCTACACTTTGTTTTGGTTGCTTTTTTAAGGTTGTAAACTCCATGCTTAGCTAGTTCCTCCTAGCCCTTGTATTAGATGACGAGTATGAAAAAAACTCTTCCCAAGTCTCTTGGGAGGTCTTCAAATTCCTAATGTGTGATAATAAGAAATAAGATATTGCGTTAAATATGTAAGATCTTGCTAGAACATCATTTTCACACAATGTAGTCACCCTTTCTTGCTCTTCCCTTGTAGGTTGATGTTTGGTATTGAATATTGGCATTTCTTCATCTCCTAAGATGTATCCATACAAGCTTCTTGCTTGGAGGTAGGCTTGCATGCTGAATGACCATCATGAGTAGTTGTTCCTATCAATTTGTCCATAAATCATGGAAATCCATCTCCCATCTTGGTTTGATGTTGCTCTAATGCCACTATTGGAGAAGACGGAGGATAGACTCCAGAGATGATGCTGCTACAATACCTTGCTTCATAGTAGCCAAGAAAAAGTGGTGGAGACTATAGTAGGCCCTTTATCTTTCTAATGACCACAAATAAACACCTATGTGCTTTGGAACATGATCCTCTAATAATTGGATCAAAACAAATTAGAATGTTGAACTAAGATCATTGATTTTTACTATTTTAGTCTCTACACATATATAGTAGAATGAACAGTGCTCACAACCTCCTAGCAATTAGCCAAAATCCTTTTGTGGTATCTAATCAACTTAGATAGCTGCCAATCGTGAGTTATCTCAATTAAATAGATGGGCTATAGATTGATAATGAATCTTAGCAAGCTAGAGTACTTGCTTGGCATTTTTAGGATGCTTCATAGCACAAAATAGAGAGTAAAACTATGAATATATCTCATGATTGAGAAAACCAATGATGATGAAACTTTGTAGATATGAACGAGATAGTATTCTCAATCTATATTGTTTTAAATCACATCAAATGATCAACCATGCACTGAGAACAAGATCTGAGAAGTTCACTATTCTTAGATAATCATAGTAGAGAAGTAATCAATGTATATGCATTAGATGACATAAAACTACAATGCAATTGGCAATGTTCACTTGCACAATGTGAGGGTAATGATGGAGCTATAGAGTGAACTCACTAATCACATAAGCTCCTCTCAATTACTGTCTCTAATTGGGCTCACTTTCAAGTGAATGTTTTGATTCTTTTTATAGTTGAAGTTGGAGCCTAACTTTGAATTCAAATTCAACTTCTCACCATAAAGTGAGTCCTAAAGTATAGGATTTATTTTTTCATCAATCATCCACCTAATAAGTTGATGCACTGAAAGGATATTGTCCATGCACAACAATATTTCAAGGTTGCAAAGATGCAAAGGCTATGTGCAGCATGTCAATTTTGTAAAAAATCAAGATCATCATTCCCACATGGCAAGCATATTAGTGAGAATGTGCTAGAAATTGTACATAGAGATGTTTGGGATGATACAAACACCACATCTATGGGTGGTTGCAGGTTTTATGTTTTTGTAATTGATGAACATAGAAAGAATGTATGGGTATATGTCATTAAAGAGAAGGGCGAGATGTTTACTCACTTCTAGATTTTTAAAGCTTTGGTGGAGAAGTAGATAGGGATGTACACTCAAACATTATGATCTATTGGAGGAGATGAATTCATATCAAATGAGCTCAACAATTTTCTAAAAAATCATGGAATTCAATATTAGTTTTCATGCATGTGCAAACCACAATAGAATGGCATTGTTGAACACAAAAATAGGCATTATAGCAAAGATGGATATGCCTCATTGTTATTGGGTACAAACTCTTCATATTGTTGTATACATCATGAATATAACTCCAACTACTTCTATAAATCAAGTTACACCTAAAGACACGCTCACAAGTCAAAAGGCAAACTTATCACATATGAAAAGTTTTGGTTGTATTGCACATGTACATATTCTAGATGAGTTGAGGATGAAGCTTGATCCAAAAGGAAAAAAAGTAACCTCCTTGGATACTTCCTTGAGGAAAAGGGATATAAATGTTATAACCCACTCACACCATAGGTGAAGGTAAGGAGAGATTTGGTATTTGATGAAATGTCAAGCTTCTATGCAGATGTTAAATAAGGACTTACTCTCGAACAGAATGATAAAAAAAAAACTTGAAAAGTCAAGTGTGAAATCTCAAGTTATGAGTGGACTAGATGCATCACCAAGAAATAGTTCCAACTCAAGTCCATGGAGTGGAAGATTGCATGGAAATTTGGGCCCAAGAACTTCATCAAATACATCTAAGAAAGGTAAAGAAAATCTTTTTGTAGGTAGCAAAACATCCACAGGGCTTGAAGACACTAATGAATATTCAAGCAGTTCAAAAACGATTTTTTATGAGAAACTTGGATTGCCCTATATGAGGACTCCAAGTGTAAGAAGTCACATGCAAAGGACTTAGAAGGTCTAAGTGGATGTGGAATTCAATGCAACAATTAAGGTATGACAATTACATGTCTCATCATTGAGCCTACATGAACAAGGTAATACAAGATGGTGAATCTTCTTGTTTTGAGTTTGAAATTGGAAATGGAGATTGGGAAAAAGGGATGGATGAGGAGATGTGTGCACTTGAGGGAAACAAAACATGGAAGCTAGTTCCATTATCGCAAGAAAAGAAACCCACAGGCTACAAGTGGGTTTACAAGGTAAAGAACAATATTGATGGTAGCATAAGCACATATAAATCATGATTAGTAAAAAAAAAGGATATGCATAGACCTATGACATTGATTATAATGAAGTGTGTGGCCCTATAGCTAAAATGTCTATTATTAGAGAACTTTTTGCATTAGCTACAACAAAAGGATCGACCTTGAATTAGATGGATGTGCAGAATGCTTTGCTACATACTGGATTATAAGAGAAGTATACATGGACCAGCCATAGAAATATGAGGATTCAAAGTGCCCAGAATATGTTTGCAGGTTGCAAAAGGCTTTGTATGGGCTTAAAAAGGCCCCTCATGCTTCGCATGCAAGGATTGCTAAGTACTTAACCACCATTGGATTCTCTATGTTTCATGTAGATCATTCATTATATGCAAGGAAGGCTGATGATGGCATCACAATTATGGATATTTATGTTGAAGACTGGACTGTAGGTGGTGATAATGAAGAAAACATTAAAGAAGTAAAGTATCTCCTTATACAGAAATTTGACATGAAAAATCTTGGTGTGTTGCACTATTTCTTAGGCATTGAGTTCATACATACAAAAACATGTATATGGATGTTTCAAAGGCAATATGCCTTAACTTTGCTGCAAAAGTATAGTATCGCTAATTGTAAGTAAATTCCAATGCCATTAGATTAGAATTTGAAGCTAGATACTACATTAGGTAAATCAATGGAAATTACTACCATACATAAAATAATTATGGGAAGTTTGATATAGCTCACAATAACAAGGTCTAATCAAAGCTACAATGTTGTACTTGAGCATCAATGTATTGAGGTTCCCAAGAAGCTACACCTAGATGCGATGAGGTGCATTGTACATCATGTGAGTGCTACTTTAGATTATGCATTCTCTTATGGAGCTGGTGTAGATTTCTAAGTTCACAGATACACCAATGGATATTGGGATGGTAGTATTCCAAATACAAGATCTAATAGCAGCTTTCTATTCTCACTTGGAAGTGCAACTATTACATGGAGTAGTAAGAAGCAACCCAGTATTGCTTTGTTGATTGGAGAGGCTGAGTATAGCGGTGTTGCAATGGGAGAATGTAAAGAGTCTTGGTTAGAGATGCTACTTGCAAATTTATGTATGGAAGTGCAAAATCCTATCATCATGCAATGTGATAATCTTAACAACATACAATTAGCATAGAATCCTATTTTCATGCTCGAATAAACCATATTGAAGTTCATTATCATTTCATTAGGGAAACGGTATTAGCGAGTGATATTGACCTTGTTTATCTGAGGATAGATGTGGAGCTTGTGGATATTTTTACTAAAGCACTTAAAAGCTAAGGAACTTTTAGAAGATGGTTGGACTAGAGAAAATGACCTAGAACATGAAGAGACATGTTGAGATATCAAGATTAAAATGTGATGATCTAGGATGACATGTATCACTTTTTTTATTTCTCTGACATGTATAGTGGTAACATCGATATATGTGAATGATACATCATTGAGATTGGCAAGTTCTATCTATCAAGAGTGATGGCACATTTCCTTTCTTGCCAACTCAATCATTATGGACATATGGATTTTCATAATGTACTACTCTTTATATATTTTGTTTGTCCTGTTGTTGTTTTAGGTCATTCTTATGCAATCCATCTTCTCTTTGGAGTTGAAGAAGGGAAAGTGCTCACATTGTATATGAAGGCATGTTGAGATAGATTTTCAGACTATCTAGGATATGTTGGACATACACACATTGCTTGGCTGAAGAGTAGGTCAATTCTTGCAGTTTTTCCTAAAGTTCCATCACCCAATTTTGGCCAAGCATCATTATGTTTATTTACATAATTTTGCCCATATCTTGAGCATCCCACCTCTAATTTTGAAGATTTTTGTTGCTATGGAAAGCTCTCTCAAAGATTTTTCTATTGAGTGGGATACAAGCCATAGTTTGATTACATTCTTAGTTATCTTTTCATTTTGGAGTCTGCCCATTCATCCTCAATGATCCTATTTCGAGCATAGTTTTGAAGCATCAACTCTTGAAATCATATTGGCAAGCTATTTTGATGGAGTGTGGAACATCATCAACACCTACACACACCTACAAATTATCTTCTGAACCTCAAAATAAGTATCTTGTCAATTAATATGCATTGTCATCATTCATCATATTGCATATAGAACATGCAATTTTGCATAGTATCGAGAGTATTCTTGTAGTTAGGATGTGAAATAGTATTGTGGAGTGCATGTATTCTTCTTTTTAGGGAGAGGTAAGTATTTTCTTGCAAGTTAGCGAGGAAATAAATATAAATTTTTTAGGTTGTGTAATCCGAAATTTGGTCTATTTGTAGTTAGATCATGCTTGTGGGCACTGTTATTGCGGAAATTTCTTGACAATTAATTAGTAATGCAGAAAAATGAAAACTTTTTTATTTCAAGATGGTTAACTTTTATCTCTCTCAAATCATTTTGATGCATTTCTTTGATTCGACTAATCTTTCTTCTTAATACCTATAGGCAGCAAATAGCTGAAGATCTGGAAATGATCAAAGATCTCATCATCTTAATTACTTATGTTTATGAGGTCTTAAGTAGTTAAATGCAAACCACTCTTATGAGTATCCATATATTAATCATGAAAATGTGTGTGTATGCATGGGTATGAATGTATTGCAATGATTATAGATCTTTATGTTTATGTTCATGCATGTGTGATTCCATGTAGATGTGAAGATATGTATATAACTATGTGTGTTCAATTAAATTCCTACTCTTGTATATCTATACTTGTCTACCTAAAAATATTCATGTTGCTAATTAATTGTGCACAAGTCGTGCTAGACATGTGTCTAAGAGAATGGAAAAGTTAGCTATTAGGCATTTGTGCTTGCCTTCTTCAGAGTACAAGAAACCCTAAAGAGTATGAGAGTCCATTCCCTATGAGTTTGCCTATATATAAATTCTAGAACTCTAGGAGTACCTACTTTTAAGAGTATACCTATTTATATTTCACATTAAATTCATCCTACCCTATTATTAACTCATGTGATTATTTACCTTAAAGAATCAATTTTAAAGGGATACTTTATCCTAGGTCCTTAGTTATAAGCGTGTGTAAATGTGTGCTTATAAACCTTTGATTTACTTCATGACGAGCATATGTTATTATTAATTAGGTATCAAATAATTATTAAAGATAACTATTAAATAACAATTAAATAACTATCATAAATAACTAAGTAAGTAAGTAAATAAATATTCATGTCTAAATATAAAAACTAATAGTTATTTAATTATAACATCTATATTAAATAACTTAATAACTACGAGTTATTTTATTAGTAAATAACTTCATAATATAATAAAATTATGTTTTTATGAATACATTTTATTATTAAACCACATAATAAATAAGTAAAGATTAAAATGCTAGCTAAACTTTACGTGTGCATAAGTGGAGTGATGTGTGTTAATTAACTAAGTGTGTGTACTAGTTAATTAGTGAATGCATGGTGCATGTGTGATATGTCCTAGATAGTTAGAGCTGTGCATGTTTTAGAGTGTGTGTTAACTAAAAGAATGCATGAACATGCATGAGTGTCTATGTGTATATTTATATTTGTTTTGTGTGTACCTGGTATTTTCTAATGTCTTCTTCTGTAGGTACGAACGCGAAGAGAGAGACTCAGAGAGAGAGAGAGAGAGGGAGAGCGAGAGAGAGATCGGCAGAGAGAGAGGTGTTTTCTAAGATTCTCTATTTTGCATGGCATCTCCCAATGTCGACTGCACGTCACGATGGCGCTCTCATTTCATGTTGCCATCATGCTCATTGGTCATGGCCCATGTCATGATTCTTGCCCACAAAGCGAATCGATCAAAGGCTCATCCGTTGGCTTGAGCATAAACAAGCATACCCCGTGAGTTTATCATCCGCTACTTCTCCCACTCAGCCAACCCAGAGAGGCACCGAAATTCCACTCCGTTTTACTCTCTTCTCCGTGCTGTCGTGTGGCATCCTCCATTCCACTTTATCTGCTTTGGGATTGTGTGCGCATTGCAATTAATCTACTATCATCTTGCCTTCTCTCCTTTTCTCTTATTAGCTTTGATAATAGTAGCGATGGCCTCATTAAGGAGAACCGGCGACCACTACAAGAAGGGTGCAGCACATAAAGCTCCCAACGTGAAGCATGTCGGCACCAAGAGCTGTGTATTATGCATTAGTTTGTGTTAATGATTCTACTATGTATTACGATTAGTTTATGGTATTGTTTCAGACTTTGCATTTCGCAATTGTCGAATACATACTATATGCCTCCATCCACAGTGGGAATTCGAATACAATGGATTTGGACTTTCAAGGTAATCTATGGGCATGGTTGGAAGATCGAGGACGGTCATCACACTAGCATGCACAGAGATCGGCAGAGAGAGAGAGAGAGAAAGAGAGAGAGAGAGGTATCGAGAGAGAGAGACGTACCGAGAGAGAGAGAGGGGAGAGATGTTATTTTAATTTGTTTTTTAGTTATATTTTGTTTTCATCATAAAATGTTAA
Source organism: Ceratopteris richardii (assembly GCA_020310875.1). Classification (NCBI taxonomy): domain Eukaryota; kingdom Viridiplantae; phylum Streptophyta; class Polypodiopsida; order Polypodiales; family Pteridaceae; genus Ceratopteris; species Ceratopteris richardii. Next base: position 41,202,764 of record CM035421.1, read on the forward strand.
CTAAGAGTTACAAAACATATAGCTATTATAGCATTCATATAGTTAAATTCACAAAAAATTATTTTTTTAAAGTTAATTTAAATTATTTAGGAAGTGTAAGAGTTTTTCTAAAGTGAAAAGCATACATGATTGATTGGAAGAATGTTTATATAGATGCAAGCTCATATTAAATATAAATGCACGTACATAACTAATGTAATAATGCATGCATGTATATGTGTGCACATAAGCAGGTTTATAGGTGTTTGCATGTGCATGATTACTACATGCGTAAGTAAATTTAATGTATACATGATCATGTGCATAATATAGAATTTTTGTGTGCATGAGTATTTAAGATGATGTGTATGTACATACGAGTGTGCTTATGCTTGTTAGTGATACACATAACTATCTGATATGCATGTATGATTATGAAAAGTATAGATGCATGTATGCATGAATGCATATTCATATGCATAAGCATAGAGTGCACACATATACAAGTATGAATGTATGAATGCATATGTGATATGTGAGCATGATGTTTGTGTGCATGAATGCATGTGCATAAGCATGTGTTTACTTGTCCATAAATGCATGATATGCATGAATGTAGTTGCATTAGAAGTACATGATAGTGTATGAGTATGCATATTAGAGTTAATGTATGTGTGCATGCATATGAAAATTAATATATGTGTGCATAACAATAAATTTAGAAGTATATGTTAGTGTGTGTGCATGCATGAGTTCATGAACCTATGAATGGCAATACGTGTTAGTGCATAACAATTTTTGTTAATGCATGTGCATGATTATATGCATTCAAAAGTATGACTAATATGTGAGAATATGCATATTAGAAGTGGAGATGCATGAATATGCAAGGATATAAGAAAGATTGCATGAATATGCAATAGTACATGAATGTGCGTTTATGTTGTGTACGTATTTCTTGTTTCTCCTACTACATTGGAATCCAAAACATTCAAATTAAGAAAAAATATTTAGAACTTATAAAAACTATCTGAATATATAATTTTCACTTAAGTAATCTTTGATATTTAAATCTCAAAGGTTAGGAAATTAAAGTGAATTTTAGAATTTGAAACTCTAAAATTAAAAAGAAAATAATTTATAAAATCAAACTTTCAAGTTAAGAGATATAACAAGCTTAGGTTAAGCTCATGTTAAAGTAAACAAGTAGAAAATATATTGATAAAAGAAAAATTTAATACAAAAGCTTAGGATTTGGTAAAGCCAATATTCCTTGCTTTATCATCTAGGGATAGGTTTAGACAATTTAGAGAGAGATTAGAGCTTGCTATTAGGAACTTATTACTCCATTCTAATCGCTATGAAGAATGCAAGATGGAGGAAATATTTAAGAACATGATGATAGAGAAGAAAGGAACTCACACTGTTCAACCAATCTTAAGAGAAAAGGGAAAATTTACTAGTTTAAATATCACAGAGTACCTAGATGCATTTGAAGAGCAAGTGCAAATCCAAGGTCTACCTGATGACATATTAGTAACGTACTTTGGTCGTGTAGTCTCTAGCTCCATACTAGAAAACATTCAAGCACATGCTAATAAACCTTGGGAGGAGTTGAGGAAAGAATTACATTAGATGTTCTATCTTGAGGATTTTAGTCAACACAGTCATGATAGATTTTTGGGATGGGTGAACTCCTTAAAGAGCAATGAATCTCTAACTCATCTTCATGGTGAGTTCATGAGACGATTTGCTCGACTTCCTAAGGAAGATAGAAATGCATGAAATCCTGATCTGATTATTCATTTCCTCAAGATAGAGCCAAAGTTGAGACACAAATATAAGAGCTTAGCAAAAGATATGCTCTTATTGATGATTCAGAAAAAGTGCAACGAGAAATAGAGGCTGTTGCCCAAATCAAGCAACAATAATCTATTTTGTATGCAAAATCAAATTCTTCTTAGCCTAAGGAAATAGCTAATGCAGGGAGAACTAATATGCCAATGCCTGTGACTGTGGCTACGGCTAATGTTGAAGTGGCCCCTAAAGCTCCAATCGAATTTCAACAAGGCATTTTATGTAAACAAATGGAGAATGTTATGAATATGTAGGCATCTCTTTCCAAATAGTTTCCCAATTAAATAATAAAGTGTACTCCATGAGTTTAAATCAGCCTGGAGTTAGCGGTAGTGGCGTAGGGCAAGCAACACCCATACAACCGGTTATGCCACAATACATTCCTCCTCAACCAATTTTTCAGCTAGCTCCACCTAGTCAGTTTGCCACTCAGTGAGCTTTACAAAAGAGCATTGAAAGAAGAGGAACTGGCTGAAAACAGTGTGTTGGTGTGATAGCCAAGAACATGCAACCTATACTTGTGATGAGTTAAAGAGAGCAAAAGAAAATCAATTAGTATTAGAGATTGATAGGAAATTGTTTGACTTTAGGTCACGACCTCCTTTAGCCATTAACCGATGTAAAGGAGGTATAAAAAAGTTGAATGAAAAATTAACAATCTTTGATGCAACTGCTAGTACGTGTGCTGCTAGATTAGAGCTAGTAGATGATAGGCCTCTTTCTATTGCAAGACAAAATCCTCATTCGATTGAGGCAGTAGTAAGGGCTAGAGATGACATAATGTGCAAAACAGCATGGTGATCACCTGTTGATCAAGCCTCTATGTATTCTCACATTGTCAATGTTGAGGAGAAATGGAGATGAGATGATAGACAGGATGATATAGACGAGGAAGATAGGAGAATGACCAGAAGACAAATGAGAGAAAATGAGAAGAAATTTGACAAAAACATACAATTTGAAGATAACTTATCTCAAGAAGAGAAAAGTGAAATAATTAAAGAAGGGAAGAAACCAATAGAGGAAAATACGCAATCACAAGAAAGTCAGAATACCCCAATTAAGGATGAAAGAGGAAAAATGAAAATGAAAATATTCAAAATCAAAATACTAAAACTAAACAAAAAGATGAACAAAAACAAAGTGAAGAAAAAGGAAAAAAGAAAGGAAGAAGAGCTCCACGCCCAATAATGATTTTAGAGCTTGAGAAAAAGAACAATGCTAGGGAGTTCTTGACGAATATACTTCTAAAAAGTCAAGTAACAATGTTCCTTGAAAAAGTTTTTTCAAGAGCAAAACCTAAGTTCAAGGATATTTTTATTGGACTAATTAGAAGGAGACAATTTTCCACTACGGCAAGACAAAGATATGCAAGATGTAGTAGAGGAAACTCTAGCTATGAATGATGCTGTAACATTAAGTGATAGTGATTATGAAAAAGAAAAAGAGTTTATGACTCGGGGTGTGAATAGAAATTTTTTAGGGCCACTTCAACTTGATGAGGAAATGTTGGAAATTGAAAGTAAACTTAACACAACCTTCTAGGAATGAGGAATGCAAGAAGTGAAAATAAGGATTGGAGATGAAAAAGATTCATTGTTAGCTCTAACTTTGATTGACTCAGGCTCATAGATAAACATTATCTCAAAGAAATGTTTTGATAAGTTGAGATGGCCAATTGACAAAGAGCATAGTTGGAGGATAAGCACAACCGACCATGGCTTTGGAATTTTATTAGATGCATGTGCATATGTGCCTATAATGATAGGTGGCATTCGAGAAGAATTTCATTTCTTTGTTCAAGATAATTGTTCGTACGAAGTAGTTCTCGGGCAGCCATTTATAGTTGAGATGAGAATAGAAACAAAAGTGATGAATGATGGGTCAACTTATGCAAGAATTCGATCTAAATTTGGGATGGATTCTTTTGCAAGTCATGATAGTATGCCCAAATCATTCAAGAAATAGGAAGAATCTACAGAGAAACCCCATTTACTCATAAAGTCATGTCTGTGAAGATTCCCCACTTGTTAGAGAATATGGTGCATATTATGACCAAATTTCTACTAGGTTTCACTATTGAGCGGGACAATAGTGGACATTTTTTTGATGTCTCGCCTAACGATGTATATAGATTCAAAAATCTTTTAGTGTGTACTCCTACTACTAGTTTATAACTTATTACAAAAGAAAACCTTACAAAAACATTCAGAAAACAAAATGAAAAGTATTTTAGAAAATTAGGATTAATTTTACCTGATGAAAATATTGAGTGCATAATTGAACTTTCCAAAATTAGTGCTTTGTTAGAAGAGCTTGAAACTGCTTCCCAAGAAAAATTAGAGTAAAATTGATTATTCTTAACTCTATTCAAGAATATGAGTTTACTACTAATTTCATCCTAGAACATGAAGTTAATATTAAAATATAAAACAATCGAAAAGAAATTAAGCTTGTAGCTCAACCCTTACCCCATGATAGGCATGATATATTTCGATGAGTATTTGAGGATCCTCTTCTTAGAGACCGATCTAAGATAGTTCATACTTTACAAAAGAAACTAAGAAATATATTAAATTTGGAGATGAATTTCATTCAAAGATAGAAAAAGGTCAGTTTAGAAAGATGATTGGGTGCCATGGAAAAGTGTTTTCTTTATTTCCACACAAAATAAGATATGTTGATCCAAAGCTTGTAGCTCCGATGATTATATTTATTGTACCGCACATTCCTTGGAATCTTCAATTGATACCCATCCCAAAGGCTCATTTACCTGAGCTACTGAGATTGTTAAAGGAGAAGTTTGCCATGAGAATTTTTGATCCATCATCAGCACCTTACTCCGATAGGTGGCTCACGGTATCGAAAAGGTACGAGAAGCTATGCTTTATTCAGGATCCACAACCTCTGAATAAAGTCAATATTAGAAATTTAGGAAAAGGTCCTATTGTAGATGAGTTTTCCGAGACATTTGTCGGTCACTCCATCTATTCAATGGCAGACCTGTATTTAGGATATGATCAGTTTCAATCAGCTATTGAAAGTCGAGATGTGACCATAATGAAAACTCCTTTGGGTCTAGTACATGTGTACGTTACCACACTGGGCGATGAATTCTATGGCACACATGATGAATGCTATGAATCTGGTCTTACATGACTTTATTCCCAAAGTGACAATGGCTTTTATTGATGATATTCCAATAAAAGGATGTGTGGAGAAAGAAAAAGATGAGACTTTAGATTCATCTCGATGTAGAAAGTTTGTTTCGAGCCATATTTCTGATTGTGAAAAGATATTTCAAAGGTTTGAGGAGGTTGGACTTACGTTCTCTTCAGAGAAGTCTACTTTTGGTGTTAATGAAGTGCTCATAGTTGGACATTTATGTGGACATTATAGTCATAGGCCTTACCGGCAGAGGTTAAAGCCATTAGTAGAAGTTATGAGAGGTGTCACAATGTTAGTGAAGTAAGAAGATTCTTAGGTGCATGTGTCTTTTATGTCATCTAGATCCCTCACTTTGCTCTTGTTAGGAACCCACTTTATGCCTTGTTCGGAAAGAAAAAGAAATTCTATTGGACGGATGATCATACAAAAACGATGAGACGATTGAAGCAATTTCTTATCAATGCTCCAATCTTGAAACATATTGATTACTTGAGAAATAAGCATGTGATCCTAACCATTGATACTAGTCCTATTGGTATAGGCTGGGTCATTGGACAGGATGATGAGGAGGAGCAAAGATATTCGGTTCACTTTGGAGCAGAAATCTTGCATGATACTCAATGAAATTATCCTCATTTTAAAAGAGAGTTATGGGGATTAGTTACAAATTTAAAAAAAAGATAAGGACTATTTTATATGAGCTAATGTAATTGTTGAGACTGATTGTCTTCCACTAATAGGATTAATGTCAAACTGTTCATCTCGAGATCTTACTATGTTAAGGTGGATTGCCATTATTAAGCTTACTAATCTAGCTTTTGAACATATTGCTGGAAAACATAATACTATTGCTGATATGCTCTCATGAGCAAAGTTTGAAGATGATAGAGAAGCAATGGATAAACATATAAACTTAATTAATTACGAAACATCTACTTTTATGTATGAAACATTTAGAGAATATGACTATGAGGGAGAATGGAGAGATATAGGATATTATCTTAGTACATTTCACCCTATTTCAAGCTGGTCATCAAGTCGATTTTGGAACATTAGGAAGAAGTCTTTCAACTTCTTCTTAAAAGATGGATATCTTTGGAGACATGCTAAAGGAAAGGTGAGAAACCTGGAAAGAGTGTTAGGCTTAAGAAAGTTTCAAGTGCAAGCTATGAAGGAGATGCATGAAAGCCTATTTACTAGTCATAAGGGTTTCGTAGCTATGTATGAGAAGATTCGGGGGCAATGATGTTGGACTACATAAGTTTTGTGAAGCATGCCAACTAAGAAAGCAAACTTGACAACCATTCAAGAAAAGAAACTATGTGGCAAGGAATGTCCTCGACTTGATACACATGGATCTATGGGGACCATCACGACAACCATTGGTGGCTCGTAATAGATATTTTATCACTTTTATTGATGATCATTCAAGAAATGTATGGATGTTCTGCATAAAAAGAAATCAGATGTGTTCTCCATGTTCAAGAGATTTAAAGCATAGATAGATAAGGAAACAAGATGCTACATAAAGACGTTGAGGTTTGATGGAGGAAGAGAATATTTCTTCAGAGAATTTTAAATTTTCTTTATGAAAAAGGCATTAAGCGACAATTTACATGTAGGTACACACCTCAACAAAATGGAATAGCTTAAAGGAAAAATAGACATATCACAAAATTTGCAAGATGCATGTTCAACAAGATGAAGGTGCCACTAAACTATTGGGTAGAAGTAGCTAGTACAGCTCTCTATTTGATGAACAAGTGGATAACAGCTCGAGTGCATAATCTAACTCTTAAGGAGGTTTATTCCAATAAGAAACCTAACCTTACACATCTCAAAGTTTTTGGATGTGTGTGTTATGTTTACATCCATCAAGAGCTAAGGACAAAGATGGAGGCAAAGGCAGAAAAATGTATTTTCATCGGATATTCATTGGAGCAGAAAGGGAAAGAGAAGATTCTTGAAGAAGATTGCGAAGATGATCAAGGTGTTGTCCAAGAATGATTTCAACAAACAAGCACTCAAATATCAGGTCTAGAAGCTTCTACATGACATGGAGAAAGCTCAACATGGAAGGGGAGACTAAGGAGTCATTCCTCATCACCAACATCAAGTTATGGAAGATTTGAAGCTAAAAGTGCTACCCAAAATAGTGATTCAAATGCAAGTGAAGAAGAGTATGAAGAGGTGATTACACCAAAGGTAAAGTTGAATAGGTTGAAGAAGCAATGTTCAAAAGGAAATAAAAGGAGCTCTTCAAGAGCAAGGTACCAATTCAAAGGTCGAGCTATGATAGTTTTATTGCAAAGCATTTTGCATCTATGACAATGGTGGTCAAAGACAAAGAACCGGATGCATATGAAGAAGCATGTACACAAAAAGAATGTCAAGAAGCTATGCAAGAAGAGATAAAATCTCTCAAGGACAATCATGTTGGTGCAAGACAATCAACAATTGAAGGTCTTTAAGTCCGCAGAGATTTCAGTAAAAATTTCCTTTAAAAAGGTCACCGGAAGATCACCGGAAGGTCACCGGAACAGTACCGGAAGGTCACAGTAAAGTCACCGGAATGTTACCGGAAATGATTGCTTTTATAGTTTTCAGTTCATGAAGAGTTGAAAGATGAAAGGAGGAAGAAAAGAACAAATTTTGAAGCTTGGAAGAAGAACCGAAAAAAGTTGTACACATATGTACAGTAGTATAGTCAGCGTTATAAACTTGTACAAATTTATCTATAAATACCTGAAAAATGTCGAGGCGCATAGGTGAGAAGAAGTAGGAAGAAAAGGATGAGAGATAGACACGAGAAAGTAAAGATTAGAGAAAGGAATAGGAGTTAGATGTCATGAGAGATATGAAAAGTTAGTTGAGTTTTCCTCTCATCACTCAACTGTAACTTTCTGAATAATTGAAGAAATACTGCGCCGAAATTTCTGTGTGTTTTTATCTGTGATAGATGATTTGTGAAATCCTTTTGAGGATATCTAAGTCTATAGTTAATCAATCTATAGCTTAAGTTTCAAAGTTTAATTGTAAACAGAAAACGAGAATTGTCAGTAGAAACATTCATATGTGTTGAGTGTTCAAAGTTTACTGAAACAGGCGCATTTTCGGTAATCAATGTTTTGATCATTTCTCAGTGCATACTTTAAAGTTTTGCATGAGTGAGAGTTTAATCTTTAAGTTAGAAGATAAGCTACTCGTAATCAGAAGCATTTGCTTAAACGGGTTCTATTCAAGGAGAATCAAGTTTTAGAAGTTACAGGTGTGAAGTCGACTGTTCAGAATGACAGTTTCAGACAAAAGTAACTTGTGAAGATTAATTTAAAGAAACCGTGCAGCAGAATTTTTGTGTTGTGAAGTTTTTGACTTACTCTTGGTATAGAGGTGCTCTAATCACAAGTGTAGGTTATTCTTTTGGAGATTAACACTCTCCATCAGTGGTATCAGAGCAGGAGTGGTGTCAGAGCAGGAGACACCAAAATTAAAGAAAGGAGGTTCCCGATTGCTGCGGTTACAAAGAATTCAACAACTGAAGAACTAAAAGATGAAAGCTTGAAGGCAAAACCTGAAGAAGAGATCATACGACATCAAGAAAGACAAACGGAGTCCAATTTGAAGCAAAGGTACATATATTATTCATAAAGGTTGAAGATTTCAATACACAGAAAGACACAAGATGGGAGATTCTCTACAGATAGAGAAACTGGATAGGGAAAACTATCCTGCATGGTCAATGAGGATGGAAGCTCATCTTATGAGCAAAGATTTGATAGCTTATATCACAGGAGAAGAAGAAAAGCCACAGTTCAGAGATCCTAGTGTTCCGACTAGGGAAGAGTTAGCAGATTTGAAAAACTGGATGAAGAAAGATGCTCAAGCTAGGAGCATTATTTATATGGCAGTCAATGATTACTTGTTACCTCATATTCGAGGTCTTGAAAGTGCAACGGACATTTGGAATGCGTTGGAGGAGCATTTCCAGAATACTACTAAATCAAGGAAGGCATCCTTATGGGCAGAATTTACAACCTTCAAGAAGAAGGCTTCTCAGTCCATTTCAGACTATGTGACAAGAATGAAAGACATTGCAGATGCATTAGGAGCTGTTGATGAAGACATTGAAGAGGATAAATTGGTAAGACAAATTCTTACAGGCCTAAGAGGTGATGACAAAATGGAAGCCGTTTATTTTGTCTACGGAATTATCACTTGACCATTTCACTCCTGATTTAAATCAGTTGTTAGGTCATATGCTAACATTTGAGAATGATGTTAAAGGAGATGGTGACAAGAGTGCAGGTCATGCGATGTACTCAAAAGATAAAAAGAAGAATAGCAAAGGAAAGCAACAAGCAAATGAAGATGAAGGAACAACTAGCCAAGCCAACTTCCTAAGAGGAAGAGGAGGTGGCAAAGGTAGAGGAAGAGGCAGAAACAACAAAGATGGAGGCAAAGCTTGTTGGATTTGTGGTAAGACAAATCATTTAGCTAATGATTGTTGGCACAATACTCAAAGTAATAATGGATATAGTCAAAGTTACAATGCAAGAGGAAGAGGTGGCAGAAATCAAAGAGGAAATTTCAGAGGCAGAGGTGGTAGGAGTTATTTTGGAAGAAATGCAGGTAGAGGATTCCAAAGTCAACAATATAACAATACCTACTACAATTATGCTTCAGAACAGAAGGAGGATTCAACATTGATATTGAATGCTACTTGTGAAAGTCAGAGTGAAGATCAAAGAGTCTTCTACATTGACTCAGGGTGTAGCAATCACCTGAGTGGAAACATATCATTGATGACTGATTTGGAGAATAAAGTTTCTAATCATGTTGTTCAAACAGGTGACAACACAAAGCATAAAGTGAAATCGATTGGATCAGTGAAAGCCAAAGACGGCAGTACCTTATTGGGTAAGGTTCTGTATGTTCCTACAATTCCTAAGAATTTGATAAGTGTAGGACAAATTGTTGAAAAAGGATATGAAGTAAGATTTACTAATGAAGGAGTATACGTGGAAGATCCCAGTCAAGGGTATAAACAGATTGTTTCAGGAAAGAAAGAAGGAAGACTGTTTACACTGAAGATTCAAGGTAACATTGGTCAGGCCATGTTTACATATGAAGGACAGAAAATTTCTGAGTTAGATCTTTGGCACAAGAGACTTGGACATTTCAATGAAAGAGGTATTAAAGATATGGTTAACAATGGTTCAGTGCTTGGATTGCCTAATGTTACAGGTCAACATATGACATACAAATGTGAGGCATGTCAGTTTGGTAAGGCTCATAAGAATTCTTATACCAAGCATGGTTTTATGCACTCAGAAAAGCTTGAGTTAGTACACACAGATGTGTGGGGACCATCAAAGGATTTCAGTATAAATGGATCAAGATATTATGTTATTTATGTTGATGATGCTACCAGATGGATCACTATCTATGTGATCAAGGATAAGTCAGAAGTATTCAATAAATTCAAACATTATCATGCGTATGCAGAAAGAACTACAGGTCATAGACTGAAGAGACTAAGATCAGATGGAGGGGGAGAGTATTTCTCCAACGAGTTCAGTGACTACTTATGGAATGCAGGTATAAAAAGGGAAGTTACTTGCAGATATTCTCCTCAACAAAATGGTGTTGCAGAAAGAAGGAACAGGACTCTTGTTGAGTTTGCAAGGTCCATGATGAATGAGAAAAATTGCCCTAATTATTTGTGGGCTGAAGCTGTAAATACAGCTACTTATTTGGTTAATAGATTACCATGTAAAGCCCTGCAAGGTATGACACCATATGAAGCTTGGTGGGGTAAAAGACCTACCCTAGATCATTGCAGAGTATTTGGATGTGTGGCATATGCATATGTGCCATCACAATTAAGACACAAATTGGAACCTAAAGCTGAAAAATATGTTTTCATTGGTTATGATGATAGACAGATGGGATACAGGTTGTGGAATCCATCCACAAAACATTTTCTGGTTTCGAAAGATGTTACGTTTGATGAGCAAAGTTCTTGGTATGCAGGAACAGTTAATAACAATACAGGTGATCAAGAAGAAGTGAGTCAAAAGAAAGGTAAATCAAAGGTTCAAATAATTGATGAAGAAGAAAATTATGAAGTGCAGGAAGAAGTTGAAGAAAGGCCAAGATTTGATTCTGAGTGTGAAGAACCACAAACCTCTAGGACTGGAGAACTCAAAAGGTCATCAAGAAATAGATGGCAACCTACAAGGTACAGTTATGATACTTCATTTATGTCTACGAAAGATTATGCTTACATAGTGAAAGCAGATGAAGACCCTTCTACATATGAAGAGGCAAAAGGTAAGGAAAAATGGGAAAAAGCTATGCAAGAAGAACATGATGCATTGGTGGAAAATCAAACATGGGATTTAGTTCCTAAACCAAATAGCCAGAAGATTATTGGATGCAAGTGGGTCTACAAGACCAAAAGATTTGCAGATGGAAGTGTGTCTAGATATAAAGCTAGACTTGTTGTCAAAGGGTTTGCTCAAACATATGGAGTTGATTATGATGAGACTTATAGTCCAGTGGCAAAGATGACAACCATCAGAACACTCATAGCTGTTGCTGCGAGCAAAGGTTGGAAGTTATGTCAGTTAGATGTGAAAAATGCTTTTCTGAATGGATATATTTCAGATGATGTGTTCATGGAGCAACCTCAAGGGTTCAGAGATAAAAGGTATCCAGAACATGTGTGCAAGCTCAAGAGAGCTTTGTATGGCTTGAAGCAAGCACCAAGAGCGTGGAATTACAGACTTGTAAAGTTCTTGAAAGAACTTGGTTTTCAGGTGTCTGAAGCAGATAGTAGTCTGCTTATAAAAGCAAGTGATAATGGTTTCATATACATGTGCATATATGTTGATGATATAATTCTTACAGGAACAGATGAGTCAAGTATACAAAGACTCAAGAAGCAAATGGAAAAGGAGTTCAAGATAAGTGACTTGGGAGACTTGTCATACTTCTTGGGTATGGAGATCACATATACTCAACATGGAGTATTCGTGACCCAAGAAAGATATTTGAAGAACTTGTTAATCAAGTTTAAAATGAATGATTGCCGGATAGCACCTACTCCAATGGAGGTGAACCACAAACTGAGTAAGTTTGGAGGTGAAGAATTCAAAGATGTGAGACAATATCAGAGTTTGGTTGGTAGTCTTATCTATGCTACTTTAACCAGACCTGATTTATCATATGCAGTAGGAGTATTGTCTCAGTTCATGCACTGTCCAAGAAAAGAACATTGGATTGCAAGACAAAGGGTGTTGAGGTACATTAAGGGTACACTCAAAGAAGGTTTGTATTATGGTTTTACATCAGATACAAACATCAAAATATACAGTGATGCAGATTGGGCAGGTAATCTAGATGACAGAAGGTCAACCTATGGATACATGTGTTATGTGGGAGATAAGCTAATCTCATGGTGTTCCAAGAAGCAACATACAGTTGCTTTGTCTTCTACCGAAGCTGAGTACAAAGGCATGGTTGAAGCCGCAAAGGAAGTGATTTGGCTAAAGACTTTAATGAAGAATTTTGACGCTATACAGAGGACTCCAATTATATTTGGAGATAATATGAGTTCATTATATTTAGCTGCTAATCCTGGTTTTCATGCCAGGACTAAACACATTGAGATTCAGTATCACTTTCTAAGAGAGAAGGTGATGGATAAAGAGATTGAAGTAATCCATACTTCAACGAAAGATCAGATAGCTGATATGCTTACAAAAGGTTTGGATGGACCTAAGTTACAAAGGTTTAAAGATATGGCAGGAATAAAGAAGTCAGAGAAAACCTCAATTGATGATTGAGGGGGAGCTATTGGTGCAAGACAATCAACAATTGAAGGTCTTTAAGTCCGCAGAGATTTCAGTAAAAATTTCCTTTAAAAAGGTCACCGGAAGATCACCGGAAGGTCACCGGAACAGTACCGGAAGGTCACAGTAAAGTCACCGGAATGTTACCGGAAATGATTGCTTTTATAGTTTTCAGTTCATGAAGAGTTGAAAGATGAAAGGAGGAAGAAAAGAACAAATTTTGAAGCTTGGAAGAAGAACCGAAAAAAGTTGTACACATATGTACAGTAGTATAGTCAGCGTTATAAACTTGTACAAATTTATCTATAAATACCTGCAAAATGTCGAGGCGCATAGGTGAGAAGAAGTAGGAAGAAAAGGATGAGAGATAGACACGAGAAAGTAAAGATTAGAGAAAGGAATAGGAGTTAGATGTCATGAGAGATATGAAAAGTTAGTTGAGTTTTCCTCTCATCACTCAACTGTAACTTTCTGAATAATTGAAGAAATACTGCGCCGAAATTTCTGTGTGTTTTTATCTGTGATAGATGATTTGTGAAATCCTTTTGAGGATATCTAAGTCTATAGTTAATCAATCTATAGCTTAAGTTTCAAAGTTTAATTGTAAACAGAAAACGAGAATTGTCAGTAGAAACATTCATATGTGTTGAGTGTTCAAAGTTTACTGAAACAGGCGCATTTTCGGTACTCAATGTTTTGATCATTTCTCAGTGCATACTTTAAAGTTTTGCATGAGTGAGAGTTTAATCTTTAAGTTAGAGGATAAGCTACTCGTAATCAAAAGCATTTGCTTAAACAGGTTCTATTCAAGGAGAATCAAGTTTTAGAAGTTACAGGTGTGAAGTCGACTGTTCAGAATGACAGTTTCAGACAAAAGTAACCTGTGAAGATTAATTTAAAGAAACCGTGCAGCAGAATTTTTGTGTTGTGAAGTTTTTGACTTACTCTTGGTATAGAGGTGCTCTAATCACAAGAGTAGGTTATTCTTTTGGAGATTAACACTCTCCATCAAATCACACATGGGAGCTAGTTCCAAAGGCTGACGGTATGAAGCTTGCTCCGAATAAATGGGTGTTTAAAATAAAGAGAAATGTTGATAGATCTCTAGCTATTCATAAACCTAGACTAGTAGCAAAAGGATTCAAGCAAACTCATGGCAACGACTATGAAGAGACTTTGAGCCGGATTATAGAGATGGGAACAATTAAAACTTTGATTGTAGTGCGTGTGGCAAGGAGATGGCCGTGTATCAACTTGACGTAAAAAATGCTTTTCTCAATGTTGAACTTTAAGAAGAGGTATAAATGAGTCAACTGATTGGATTTGAAGATAAAAAGCATCCAAATTTTGTTCGTAGATTGAAGAAAGCTTTGTATGGGCTGAAGGAAGCACCACGTGCTTGGAACCAAAGACTGGTTGCATACCTCACAAGCTGTGGGTATAGTCCAAGTAGTGCAGATCCCTCTCTCTACATGAAGAAAGAAGAAGGCAAACAGGTATACATTTGCATAAATGTTGATGATCTCATCATAACAGGAACTAATGTAATAGGAATACAAGAGATAAAAAGAGAACTCAGTAAGGAGTTTAAAATTTCAGATCTTGGTGAGTTGAAATACTTTTTAGGCATTGAGGTAGTCTATGGGAAAGATTGTATCTACTTGATATAAAGAAAGTACCTGTTGGATGTTCTTTTCAGATTGGGAATTTGTGAATGCAAACCACTCACTCAACCTATGGACACAAATGTGAATCTACGCTCAATTGATGGAGAGAAGTTACATGATGTAACTACATACAAAAGTATTATAGGCTCATTGATCTATGCTACGATCACAAGACCATATTTTTGTTATATCATTGAAGTTCTTTCTCAATTTATGTAAGCTCCAACAAGTGAACATTTGAATTTAGCCAAACAAGTGCTACGATATGTGAAGCACACAATCAATCATGCCTTTATTTATAGATATGATGAAGAATTATAGGTAAAGGGCTTCAGTGATGGTGACTGGGCTGGTTCGAAGGAAGATAGAAGATCCACTTTAGGTTATGTGTTCATGATAGGTAGCAAACCTATCACTTGGAGCTGGAAGAAGCAACCTTCTATTGCACTATCATCTGCAGAAGCTGAATATAGAGGATTGTTCTTTCCAACTTGTGAAGCTATGTGGATTAAGAAGCTCTTGGCTGATCTTGATGTCTAGGTAGAGACCAATCCAATTTATGGTGACAATGTGTCAAGCATTCACTTAACCAACAATCGAATGTTTCATGCACGAAGTAAGCACATAGAAGTGCATTATCATTATGTTCGAGAAAATGTTTTGAGCAAAGATGTGGATATAAAGTTCATGAGAACTAATGATCAGGTTGTAGACATGTTTACAAAGTCTTTAGACGCTTCTAAGGTAAAGAGGTTCAAGGATGAAGTCAAGTTCCAGGATATGGATGAAGGTGCAAGCTCACATGTCAGCTTGAGGGGGAGTGTTAAAAAATAAAGAAGCAAGATCATATATACTTTTGCAAAAAGGATTTTCTTTAAATGAAAGGAAAATACAAAAATGAAAAATGGAAGCATTTAATTCAACCAATAGTGGAGATCAAAGGAGAATCAATAAAAAAATAACCAAATCCAAAAAAGCTGAACTCAAAGAGGAGTGGCAACTCAAAGTAGTGGAACAGTTATGGAGAAGAGCTCTCAAACTCATCATGAGAGTATTTTGTCACTTTTCTATAAAAGAGGCAAGGGAGGACACTCAAATATACCAGAAGAAGGTGTGGAAGTCCCCTTGTAGGTAGTTCATTTGGTATTAGTCATTTTGTTCTCTTCACTCTCATAGAGTATGTCGAGCTAGATACCAATTTCTCAGTAGCCTACTTGTGAGAGGCATATCTCTCAATGTATGTACCCATTTTTAGAGTTTAAACATTCGTAGGAAAGATTATGTTGAGAAATTTCTCTGTCTAGTTTTATCAAATTCTTTATGCTCTATGATTTGTTCAGTTTTTAGTGAAGTCCAATTCTTAGCCTAACTAAGTGAACATGCACCCTCTTCTGAGGAAAAGAGTTTCCAAACCAAAACTACTCAAAATTGAGTGTTTGATAGCTCATTTGAAAGCTATTAGCTTTCATTTGAAGGTTCAACTCTTGGTAAAATTCTTGATCTTAAGAATGTCTTCTACACTTTCTGCTGCGAATAGGAGAGGAGTTCTCCGACAGTATGTGTATATTTTGTGCATGTGAGTACTACATATGTCTGATGCATGAGAATGTCAGATTTGATAAATATTAAAAATATGATCACATTTGGTTAATATATCTTGTATTATGATCTAACTATTTATTGTAATATGTGTGTGCATGTGAATATTAAAGTATTTAGTTACATTATACTTTAGTGTAAATCTAAATTAAAGATTATTACGGATTAAAAAAACAAGAAAAAAGGAAAAAGAATAAAAAGAAAAGAAACTTAAGTGTGTGTGGTGTGCATGAGTGTAAATTAAAAAAAAAGAGAGTCTGTGATTCGCATATGAGTGCATGAAAAAGAGTGTTAGTGTGTGTCGTGCATGAGAAAAAGTATGAGTATGTGCATAATTGGGTTGTGTGGATGTTAATAAATGTAGTTGATGTCTATGCATGAATTCGTGATTGTATGAGTGCAACTATATATGTTTATAGTTTAGTTTGTGATTTTTCTAATGAACTTTTCTATAGGTACTAATTCTTCTTCTCCGTTCCCTTTCATAGTTACACAATCTGAGGGGGAGAGAGAGTGTGTGTGTGTTTGTATTATTTAGCCTCATTTTTCTATTGACATCCATCTTGTCAAAGACTGATCTTACTTCTCCATGTACATAGTCCAGTAGGCAGTGGACTATCCCAATAGCATATTCAACTGCTCTTACACACTATTAAAGAAATGAATAAGGATCCTCATTTCACGGAGCTTGGACACGTTCCCTCTGACAGAGTGGTGAGGATTGCAGATGAAATGCTCAACCTATCCATTTTGGAAGTTTTTGATGTTGCACACTTTCTCAAGAATAGGCTCAGGATAAATAATATGCAAATGGTCAAATTTGGCTTCATTGCTGGCTCTACAAGCTCTTTTGCGGTCCCTACAGAGTCCATAGAAGAGAACAAAATCAGAGAAGATGACTTTTGATGTGAAGTGTACTTTAGGACCTAGGATGTGTTTTGTGTGTGAAGAGTTATTAGCTATAGTTTAATACACTATTTAAAATTAACATATCAGTCTATGGTCCATAATGAAGTGCATCTGTATACCTACAAACAATGTTTTGATATGCTTTCAAAGTTAATCTTTCATGGGCTATACTATCTTGAATCGTTTTAGTCACATTGTGTTCATTTTGTTTATAATGAATATTTTTTTTTGGGAGATGAAGCAAACAGAATCTCATGTTCCTCAAGATCTAGTGACATAATTGAACAGCAGACAAAAAATTTAGATAAGCAGTAAGGATTCAATGGAGATAGTAAAGTTTCATTAGCAGTACGGTCTTTAACTACTTCTTCTACTTCTAAATCTTTGCTAGTTTCTTTCTATTCAATTGTCTAGTAGTATTCTCAATAGGAGCAGGTAAAAAAGTCTCTGGAAAAGAGGTATGTATCTCATTCTTTGTAGTAGAAGATTCACTTGAAGATGCAATGTTTGCAGAGATGAGAAATGAAGTGAAATGTAACGTTTTGATTGATAATTAATTTTCTTTAATAATAATGCTAATATCTCAAAATCAAAATAGTCCTATACAATGCTTTTCAAAGAGTCCTAATATAGATACTTGAAGATACTCCTATACAAATCCTTAGATTAAAAAGACCAATACAAGATTTTATGATTCAAATGTGAAAAAAGGAAACTAGGAAAACAGGCATAAATGCAACTCCTAGTCAAAACCTTATAGATCTCGTCAAGTCGTCATTTTCATCAATTCTTCTTCAAATGGTCTATAGAGATTCATTACCAAAAAAAAAAACATAAGTATGTCTCATAAAACATAAAACACACTTATATATATCATGCTTGTTCATTATGAAACATTCTCTATATTCATAGATGGATGTTAACATGAACTTATATACATGCTAACACACATGTTCATGCATGCTAACTCCCACTTACATTCAGATGTGTTTTTTATGCATTCACATGCATAATACAAGTTAACTTACACTTAGATGTGTGTATTATGTATGTTCTTCAAGTTAATATACATTCACATATGTGTATTATGCATTCACATGTATACAAGTTAACTTACACTCTCCTTATATGCATAAATACCTATATGTATACTTACATACATATAATTAAGCACATGTGGATACATATCTATAATAACTCATCACTAATGTATGGATGCATCTACTTATGCATGTCTTAATCATGTACATTCCTAGTTACATTGATGCATCTGCATGCACAACATAAACACACATTCACGTACACATGATTTTATATCCGTATTCATGCAATCTTCCTTATATTCTTGCATATTCATGCATCCACACTTCTTATATGCATATCCTCACATATTACTCTTACTTCTAAATGCATATAATC